>OZ026625.1:49013520-49026020 GCA_964020975.1 Hermodice carunculata
CAATGCTATCAAAAGTACCAAAGCCTGTGAACTATTGTACAATGGATTGTTTTGCATATATATCAATCGACAGAAAAACACATATTAACATCGCTTATTCCCAGTCGGAGATGCCAATCCGAGTTTGCATTTGCAGCACGTGCTATGTACAGCATGCGCATCCCTTTGTTGTTCCGTTACCTGTTCGGTCACGTGACCTGTGTAAGCATCCCGATTGCACGGTGGGCCCTCTGGCAATTTTTCCTTCGCTCTCCTTGTTTTGTTGCATCGAGTCCCATTTACATAATGTAATATTCTAAAGTAATTGTTACATTTTTGGCGCTAATCAACATAAGCGAGTGATTTGATTGACAAAGGTAAATACAAACACACTTCTTTGGGCAAATCATTAGACAGCAATTGCTGTGACGATTAATTAAGGCCGTCCTATAAATTGTCGCTAGACTAACTTTAGTATTATTGTAATCGACGTCCTGCTCAAGACAGAAAAGTTTGGTTAGTCAGTTGAAGAAAATCTGAGGTGAGTACGATACTGAAGCTTTTATTTCATTTTTTCCACTTCACTTTAGCAATGACTTTATAGACAAGGCTACGTTTGATTAATGCATGGATGAGGTATTGTGTAAAATATCTAACTGCCATTTTTTTGTTTTTTATTTATTATTAAAATTACAAACTTTCTTTGACCCTCTCATAAGACTTTGGATGGCGGAAAGTTTACATACGTGCTCAGATAGTCATTCCGCGTAAAGTATCAAAGCCTTAGTAGACCTCGATAATGTAGTCAATGCAAACGAAGACAGTTGGAGCGTGTAACACACTTCAGCTTCCAAAGAGGTAAGTCGTGTAAAAAAAAAAGGAGAAGAAGAAGAAGCATACGGTACAGAATGCATGTCTTGATGCCTATTTCTTAACCACATAAAGTACCGACACTGTGACAGTTATGAAATTGTAAATAAGAATTTTACCTTATACAAATTAATTGGCTGAACTAAAGATTAAACTACTACATTATACAGCTACCTGTAATAAGTCGATAAAAACAATTGTTTCAGCTGCGTAAAATTCAAATAGGTTAAAGTTCATGTAAACATGATTCAAGCCTTCATTCCGGGAAATTCACTGTCACAGTAACAACATGTATGGTGCCACTAACAACACACAATATACCCGCTCTCAGAAGATTTTTTTTCTTATGAACAAAACCAAAAAGATCCTGTTTTTCATTAGCATCGTAAAAGTGGAGGGCACTTATGATCGCTTGCAAGTAGTGGAGAAAGTTGGACCAAAGCAATGTCAGCTTAAGTGCTGAGTACGATGCTTGTAACACTTTTTAATCATGTGATACTTGGAATATGTGGGGGTACTGACGTTATTATTGAAAACAAACCATCGTCTTGTCGTTATCTCTGCCATTCCACAGTCTTGGTATGCTCAGATGGTACTCCAATGGCACTAGTAGCGGGTCAGAAGCAATTGGAATCTTGTGGACGCATTCTTGATTCCTGCCCGTTAGTACGGGTAATTGTGGCCTGACTAATCGTCATCATCATATTATGATTATTGTTACTGAATCCCTGTTCTTTCCCAACCCATTGGTGTTCTCGTTACGGACTCATTCATAGTCTGATTTGGAACTGAGTTAATTGTCTCCTTCGACCTGCGTTGAGCCCAGAGCGCGAAGAGGAAAGCCATTTACCCGGACCATTATTTTTACTCCTAAAGTGCAGGCATGCTGGTACTTGACTGAAAGGTCTCTTTTAATGGATATGAATCTGTAAAAATGACAATAATTCAGATGAGAATGACTTCTTGCTATTATTAGCTCTGAAGAGTTTAGAAGCAATTTTTCAAAACTGATAACTATCATCGTTTTTGTGCAATGACAAGGAGAGGACTTCGTTTGGTATTTTTTTTACACATACATAAAAGTACAAGCTGTTTCTCATGTTCAGCACACAAAAAACATATTGAATGCCTTTTTGGAGGGACTGCTGTCTGTTGATCTAATAAACAAAAAAGTTACTGACATCTAAAAAGTATCGTATTAGAAATAGTAATATCTAATCAGTTGTCAATAAAAACTGGATTTCTTACAATTTACCTGTAAAAATCCCATGTACATAGGTAGAAGCCAATGTGAAATGTAAATAAGCGACACATAACTGTTCAGAAATAGGTTTCCACAAATTCAAACCTGATCATTGTGTCTATGTGATGGAACATTATCGAGATTTGATAAAACAGTTTTCACACAGTACGGGATGCCTCGGAACTTGAAAGGTCTGCATTGTATGAAACATTTCTAATACGTTTTTGAAGGTACATGGGTCCATACTACCTGTGTACATTGACCTGAAAATGTACTCGAACTTACGAAGAGTTATTTCATTTTGGTGCTGACTTCAATGTTTTGTCGTACATGTTTAGTGTTTATTTAACATTTAGCCGATGAAGTTTAAACTTTTATTGACATTTAAAATCTGCCGATCATAACATTTTAAATAAATATATGTGTACGTACTTCTAACCTGTTCGCATTAACGCCTTTTGAATCAATGCACGAACGACTTCAAGATGTTCTGTTTAGAAAGTTTGGGCCGGGTATCAGTATATGGTTGTTTATTGATTAAATTTGTTTCTCTTTCAATCAATATTTAATATCGATGTGTAACATGTATAGCTGCTTGATCAAACAATCAGAAATATGAAATATGTCATGGTTGTGCACATTATGAAAGTACCCTTCACCGGTATTTGAGGCCATCTGGCTTCGTGAAAGAAAGGAAAGGTGATCTGATGATTCAGGCATTTTAATCAATGGTACTTGCAAAATTCAAGGGAATGCAAATAAATGAATACTATATTTATACATATCAATACTATCATAAAACCTATAAGACACCTAATTTCAACCCATGTCTAAGTTTTCATCATGCGGTCCAAAATTGTCAAATGATATTTGATTCATAACACTGTACACATATATAAATCGATTTCCCACTACAGTATGCGGAATTGTGCAAAGCCTTCTTACCAAATAGACCAATTGTCATATTTTCCTATCATTATTATATTTTACATGCAGTTGTGAATTTAAACATAAATTTTAAACTGATCAATATAGTCATTAAGTCTATCGTAAACAGCAAACTACCTGCTGTGTGGAAAATATTCGATCTGTTACATAAATATGGTTTGCTTTTCTCGTTAATCGAGCTTTTGCGTGGATAAGGACATCATGTAACTATGTTTGTCATCGTTAGCTAACATACTTTTTAAGGTTGTACCAATAGCAGGGGGACTCCTTGCCAGAATTTATAAGATTACGATAGTCGTAGGTGACATTTTATCTGCAAAAGTGTCAATCTGCATACACACTCGACCAATACAAATGACGACCCTCCGCTCTGAATTGAAAACTGTCGATTATATCGTTTTGAAAGTTATACAGTGTATCAAAATACAAATCAAATCGTTCCGACCAGATTTACCTCCGCACAAATATTCACGTGTTGGTACTTTCATTATTTGATACCGTTTGATCAATCCCGTACCCTGCCTTTGTGTACGGGAGAAGTGATCTGAAGAACAGCACCCCCCAAAAAACGTTTTAGAAGCTTAGACTTGCGCCTAAATCAAATTTTTGTTTTTACGTGCATGGTGAATGATCTAAGTTGACTTCACTTATCCAATGTATATATTGTATCACTGCACGTTTCAGTGCACAAATTCCATTAGAGTATACAACGACCTAACTGTATTAATATAATAAAAAGTCACAGACCGTATCGTTCCGGGCACCGTAACACTAAGTGTTTTGGGCTTTTGTTATGATATTGGCCTCAAGCAATGTCACTGCAATTTAGATGTCATTTCTTATTCCTAGTAGACGACAACTGGAAATTCAATTGTTCCGCGTCTCAAACAACAAAATGCATTTTCATTGTTTTGAATTAATTTTCATTGTTAGGATTTGACCACAATGTGGGAGAAGTGTCATCATTGTTGTCTGCTCAAAACAGTGAGAGATGCATCCTATTGTTTTGGTACCCGTATTGTTACCTGGTACCGTATGACAATACGGATTGTAAAGTGACCGTTTCATTGTTTCATAAAAGGCGAAAAAAGCTGCTAAATTAAAGGTGAAATTTGATTTGTTCCCCATTTCTCACACACGCAAATGCTAAGATAATGTTCTGCCATATACTCTATTGTTTCGCCGATCAGTACCAAATTTTGTCTTCTGAAGTTTTCTTGTCAGTTCTTTGAACTGTTATTCTGTTTGACATTGTTTTATACACATGTAGAAATATGCATAGATTGTTTGTTTTTTTACACGTTGTTGTCGAAATCCCGTATCATGCAGCAACAGCACGCGCAACTGCGTGCAGACCACGTGCCCCGAAGCCAGCAAAAGTCAAGTATTGGCCAGTAAGATGCAACGGTTTTTAATTTGAACGCGCAAAATTAATTCCTGTATAATTCTTTGATGTCTTTGATTTAGAAAGACAACCGTATTACCATACACACACGACAACGTATCCTTCAGGGTTCAATGCTCCATTTACTCAAATTAAAATATCACAACAATGAACAAACAATATAAATTTTTATATCCCCTTGTCTTTAGAAGTTTATGGAATTGCGAAGAAACCGGACGAACAAGTGTGTAACTAATTGTTCTTATTGTTGAGTTTATCTTAGTCAATTGATCATTTCCATGCATTTCGCATTGGTAAAAAGCTGCATGATATGAGCAATTGGGAATCAATAAAAAGAAAACGAACTCAAGTTACCATTTTGCTTTCGTAATGATGCCCAGCATCCCCATATCACCATAAAGTACAAATGAAGCCAAGCATCCTAAATGACCGCTCAAAGGTGACAGTAAGTATACAGGCACAAAGCAGAACAAATGCTATTCTATTAAACACCACACCTTTGTACCTAAGATATGGCAATCAATCAAGAGCAGTGTAAATTGTCACAAAGACCCCATACTGATACTAGTGATAACTACGATGCATGTATAGTTTTCAATAATTGCCTGCTGGTTGATCTCTTGATACTTTTGTGTCAAATTCTTTGAATGCAAATTTGCTGATCTTAGCAGATATGCTGGATCTTGTTCTTATGCGTTGTCGAACCATGAGTCCACTTGTATTGCAGTACCGAGGTGAATACGGCTTGTCTTTATACAATACCCCATTCTTAATGAGGGCTCTCATCGGGCGTAAAAGTCATTTGCGAGTGAGGGAGATGCTCTGGAGGCAACCATACGGAAAGAAGCTTTGAAGATGCGAGTAGCTTCTAAAATACTGCAGCTCACGTCGCTGATACATTTCCCTTTCACATACATTCCTCTATATTCTGCATTAATCCTCGTGTAATGTAAGGTCGTTATGTACGCTCCGGCACCAGAAAAAAAATATACACTTACTAATATTATTTATCACTGTGGCGATGGCATATCTTCGTTATGGAAATGTTTATAACGAGAACAAGAAAAACATTTTGACTTGGATTAGACATGTTAGATATTCAACAATGATAAACGCATTTGTTGTTGTATGTTGCAGAAGTTTCCGTAGAAATATGATTTACTGACAACTTTGCTGCCAATGATGTCAATAGGTTCACATTATTTTTAATGTGACACTGTAAAGTGCTAGATAATAAACGTGGTAACTTATAGCAAACTTTCAGGACTTCATAAATAGGTCCTGCAATGATAGAGCTTCAATATACAGTTTTTTCTTGGGGTGGGGGTGGAGGTGGAGGTGGAGGGGGGGTGTTGGTGGGTGGGTGGGCTGGCCCCGCAGAGTTTAATCGGCCAGATTTTCTTGATATCTAACGGCAGATAAAAATACATAAAATGTTGGAAAAAAAACAAAACAAAAAAAAAACAAAAAACAAAAAAACAAAACAAAAACAAAAAAAAAACAAAAACAAAAACAACAAAACAAAACAAAAACAAAACCAAAAAAAAAAAAAAAAACCAAAAAAAAAAAAAAAACATATGGTGTTGCTAAATGTATATACAATGGAATTTTAGACATTTCGAATATTGCAGGTGCGTTTTGAGTCAATGTCGGCCTGATCGGACAACTATTTAGACTTAATATGAAGCAAAAATTTTAGGGCATATGCCCATGTAGAAAAAAATTCCAAATTTTCTTTCTATTTACTGTAGAAAAAGTTGTATAAACAGTATTTGCCAGTTCTGTATGTACATAGGCTGGAATGTAGATATTTTGAAATCAAGTTTGATGGAAATAAAGGCGAGAGCGTGCACTTTTTTGTTCATTGTCACTTTTGCCAAATGTTAATTTGGAACATGGATTTTCCTATTGTTTGCGGAATAAGTTAATTGTTATTTTGCCACGGAATCTTCTTAGGCAGGTAATATCCCTTAAGGATTTGTGTTACTGTCATCCTACCTGGGAATAACCTTGTCAATTGGCGAGAATGTGGTTTTGGAAAACCCTCACATGTGCTCCATATACCAACACTACTGGAGATCAATATGGTTATTAGAAATCTAAAGGACGTATGAAAATGCCATAACTAGGACTAAAGGCCTAAAAAATCAGAGAGAGAGAGAGAGAGAGAGAGAGAGAGAGAGAGAGAGAGAGAGAGAGAGAGAGAGAGAGAGAGAGAGAGAGAGAGAGAGAGAGAGTATTTTTTAATTTCTCCACACGAAGGGAAAAAAACTGCTAACAGTTTACAAAGAAATATGAAAGAAACTCCCATGGAACAGACGGACATTAGAAGGGAAAGCGGCCACAAGAAAGGGAGAGAGATCCTGTCCTCCCACTTTCATTGAGTACAGCATTGAACATTAAAACTAAGATGATTAGAATTGATGCCAAAAAATTGGATAATCTTCCCTTGCTCCTTAATCACATTTGATGTCAGTATTTCTCTTCTAATCTTCGGTGATGTATTTCATTTCGGATCAATCAGTCCAGGTTGTGAATTTTTCCCTGAATATGGCAAAACATAAGAAGGGGCGTCGCCCCGCAGTAAGTCCTTAAATATAAAACAAATTTACACCAAATTAAGACAAAGTATACAGTAAGCGGCTTCTGCAAAGGCAGCTGTAGGAAGACTTACCAGGCAATGTAAAAACCACTGGTCGATGCTTTTAGAACCATGGTCAGGAATGAGTTAGATGAGCAATGGAAATGTATCTGGCGCAAGGATGTCGAACTCCTGTTGCCGTTGATATTGCTGAGCATAGATCCTCGTGTTATGGGCTGAACTGGTGGCAGTTGGCTCAATAGCATCCCCTAGACTTGCTCAAGTTTTTCTGAGGGCTCTCCGACAGAAACGTTAAGCGAGTCTAAGGTGATGCAGTGGAGGCAATAGTGGCAGACCCTCTCTGTGGAAAATACTGGTATCATTTAATCATAGAATCTTTACTATGATGTCATAAAGGTTGTAGCCACAGACTTACACTTAGTGGTTAATTGTACCATACAATCATGTGTAACTATATTCTTGTGTTCTCCCTTAGCTAATTTTGCCGCTTTACCTAATCGTCCCAGCAAAGGTTTCGGATGCCCATTCGTACTTGGAGGCGATAACAAAACTCGTAGGAAGGCTTCAATAGAAAGCATGTCATAAATGTCATCGAGATATATTAAATGTCACAGGCGGTAACTCATTGACCAGAGTTCCAAAGCACGGCAAATTATGATTTCACATAGGCCAACCTCGTGGAAAGCGTATGTGTCTGCATGGTGTCGGCTGCATGAACGCGGTCATACACGACACGACTCATATGTATATACCTTTCAGCCACTTTATTCAAAAAAAAGTTTTCATCATGCGGTCGAAAATTGTCAAATGATGCTTGATTAATAACACTATATATATATATATATATATATATATATATATATATATATATATATATACATATATATATACATATACATATATACAAATAAAATGCCCACTACAGCATGTGTAACTATACAAAGGCTTCTTACCAAATACTAGTAGCCCAATCCTCAGTTTTCCTTTCATTATTTACACGCAATTATGAATTGAAACAAATCAATTTTAAACTTATCAATATGGTCACTGAGTCTATCGTAACTAGCAAATTACCTGTTGTGTAGAAAATATTTGATCTGTCATGCAAATATGTTTTGCTTTTATTGTTAATCGAGTTTTTACGTGAATAAGAATGCCATGTTACTGTTTTGTCATCGTTAGATAACATACTTTTTAAGTTTGTTGAAATAACAGGGGAACTGTTTGCCAATATATTCAAGAGGACGACAATCACATAACATAGGTGACATCATTTTATCTGCGAAAGTGTCAATCTGCGTAGGCCTATACACTTGACCAATACAAATGATGACTTTCGATGTGTCTGGTGTGAGCTGCATGAACGCGGTCATACAAGACATCTATTTAATTTTTATATATAGTTAGCTTGTATGGTTTAATGTGTTTTCCACAAAGGGAAACGAAACAAGATTGGTGTTGCACATGCAATGAAAGAAGACAAAGAGAAATACTAGTACATATATTCATTAGTAGTTTCTTGACAGATTCGCCAAAAGTAGTAGTATGATTGAATCCCGATTTTTGTCTTTTGTTTCAAGGGAGTAAATTCGTTTCTTGGGATTTCGAAAAATGCCACATACCGTAAACGTTAAAAATGAACCGACGTCTGCAGTGTGAGCGTGGCCATTGACATTGACTTTTATTCATGAGTTCAAATATAAAATAGCACAGAGGAAGAAGACGGGCAAGCGACTTGTGTTTTCTTCAAGCGGGGCGGGGTATTGTTGAGGGTTTGGAGAATGTGGAACAAGAAAGAGAAGGCACCTTGAAACGCGATCTTTCTTGCCAGACTGTCAGTCATTGAAGTCAGAGGTCTCTAAAATATCTAGGCACCGACATGGTACATGTATATCATGCAGATGCTTTCGGCATTCAGTGTATCTAGAATAACATATGTAGAAAAAACAGCACCTAAGCGATAACATCATTCATAGGCAAATCATATCTATCAAAGGTAAGACCAAATGAAAAACAAAACAAAACAAACAAAGGACAGAATGGTTCTGATACATGCAAACACAATCTTCAGCAGCCCAATGAATTGCCAACACTATCACTATTCATACATTGCTTTCCAACGTATTGTTTACTCATTCCAAAAGTACATTTGCGGATCTCTGATAATCTTGTTTGCTTTACATTTGGTTATTTTCCTCGTCATCTATCAG
Source organism: Hermodice carunculata (assembly GCA_964020975.1). Lineage (NCBI taxonomy): Eukaryota > Metazoa > Annelida > Polychaeta > Eunicida > Amphinomidae > Hermodice > Hermodice carunculata. The sequence goes on from OZ026625.1 coordinate 49,022,778, forward strand.
CCCATGGCCATAAATCTGTGGTTGTTGGTTATTAAGAACACCTTGTCTCTTATACTTGTTTCCTGTCATGTTCACTTGTGTGAAAGCTAGTGGCATTCCATTGCCCTCCACCTAAGTAAACTGATTCTAACTTGCAAGAGAATATTGCTAGAGGCAGTAGCATCTCCGTTCTATCTCCATTGCATCTTCGCAACATTCACCTGTAGGCCCAAGTCACTTCCTTCATCCTCATCACTGGCACGTTTTGCACGTAATTGCCTTTCATCTTTCTACCTGTTGGGCCGGGGGCCCGACCTGGTCGCCACGTGTTACGGCCAGGATGTATGCCGCGGCATAACATCCAAAATGTTAAGCAGAAAATCGATGACCCGTAGGCTTGTTTCTCCTTGGGGTGTTTGGGTAACCAAATGAGAATGGGCTTGCATGCATCGCCCTGTACGTTCTCGTGCACCTGTACGCGCAACCTTATTGGGCTTTGTGCAGTGCATGTAGGTGGTCACGTGTGCAAATATCACAAGTAAATGTCAGAATTAATTAAACTGATGAAACAGCAGGTTGATAGATTGATGTGGTGAGTGCCTACTCCGATTGAGGTTGATGAAGCAAGTATGAGACAGGTTTGCAATAATTGATGGGAAACACATTTGTTCTAGTTCTCAAAAGTCATATTTTACTTGAGTCCAGCAACAGTATTTTGTTATCTGAAAGGTATATATGCAGTTTTATTCTTTTTGACCTTTACTGGGCAGTCGGTATATTTATATTTCTGAGTTATGGTGTGTATACAATCACTGCCAAGAAAACTGATTGTGTCTTAATATTTGTTAGACAGTTTCGTTGTCAGTTTTCTCTTATGTGTAACATAAATTTTCTGAAATAATTTTCTCAGAGACATGCAAACTTTTTCAACAGTTCCAAGATCAACTTTTGCCACAGCACTTGAAAAGTGAATTGCATTTTGCAAACATTGTTAGGTTTGAATGATTTCTTTTGGTGGTTTTGGTGGTCATCGTCACTTTAATGTTGATATATATATATATATATATATATATATATATATATATATATATATATATATATATATATATGTGTGTGTGTGTGTGTGTGTGTGTGTGTGTGTGTGTGTGTGTGCCAGTTTTGAACTAAAAGTACACGACTTGATTTTTATAGTCACGTGTCTGTCCATAATGTACGTGAAGCGCTTGCGTTGGCCTGAAAGGAATTTGCAGTTTACAGGTTTAGTGAGGTCTATTGAGAAAACAATTTGTTCACAGTTATTGTCTTTTCAACTGTAATATTTCGTGTGATGATTGACGTACTACGTTTCTTACGTACTACATTCTAAATACGCCCATTCTACTCTGCATGAGATAGAGCTAGAGTTCTCAAAACGTAAATGACCAATTTGGTTGCATTATCAAGAGAATAATCTACTTATGTTGAAAGGAGAACACTCAATGAAACATTCTAAAATTGTATAATTATAGGGATTATCATAGTCAATAAATTGGACCATGTCAAGCGGTTTTATTGTGTTTCCACTTATACAGTTCTTTCGATTTATAAGAGTTTATTGTCGATGATGACACTCTTATCTTTTATAGTTTTTAGAATATTTCCATGCACATTTTTCTTTCAAAAACAGATATGGGTGGCTGTTTTAGTCATGATGAGTTGGTATGGGGCGATCAGGAAATTCTGCTACAAAACGGGTTACTCTGGAATTTCCTTATTAAAATTCCTTTTCCAAGAAACTTTTATGTAATAATATTTTCTTTCCACGGTCCCAAAGTTTTGTTTTTATTTCAAATTTCGTTTTCCATATTTAGATCATTCATCAGTTCAGGTTAGAATTTGCAGTCTCTTAGGTGGTTTTTATCCAGGGACTTCGCTGTAATTGCATTTAGTTTTCTTTTCTTCCATTTTCATTTTTTTTTTCGGACAAGAATGATAAATCACATTTTCACTTGCGTTGTGATATCTTCTGCTGTTAAAAGCATTATCGTAATCTTCGGCACATGTGCTTTCAAAATGAAGGAATAGGCTTTATTTGGTGTCGTTCAAGGTTAAGAGGACATAATCCTGTGATACGTAAAAAAACCACACACACACGCGCGCGCGCGCGGGCCGCGCAACCACCTCACCCTTGCCTCTTCAGCTGACTCGCAGGCCATTTTTGAATCAAGCTATGGTGGTCAGTGGTGTGTGCCAGTCCGTCAGCACTGCACTAGTTTAGGGCCCTGGGTCTACAAGGCAGGCAACCCTCACAGTTATCCTTAATGAGCAGTTCACCTATCCAGCATGGATGGTAACGCTTTATGTTATTTTTCTTTGCAGATGGCGTGGAGGGGAAGTGGTCATGGCCTGGAGGACGTGATAAAGAGAAGCTTACTGGCGTTGTGCGAGATGAATGTTTCCTTCCAGTCCTGTTTAGAAGTACAAGGTAGCATTCACATCCGCGCAGATGACCACAGAATCATCAGCTTCATGCTTGAAGAAGAAATCAGACCTGTGTGTTATAACACCAATCGACTTGCTGGCATGCGCCCGGACATCAATCACTACCTCAGGCTCCACGAAGGATATATCTCACGCGCTGGTGGTGCTCCACTGAGCCGCCAGGGAGAACAATATAGTGGTCCTGCCGTCGATGGTCATCCGCACCAGAGTCCAACCGGTTCACCACAGGTAACCAAAAGTCTTGACGGTGGTGACAATCGATATCAAGAAACAGCCGTAGATTGCTCTGTGACGTCGGAGAATAGACAGGAGCCTGCAGCCAATGGACAAGACCAACAGACGCTGAATCTGGTCAAAGGAGAGGCAATGGAAGAAGAGGTGGATGTCGAGTCTACAGATTCACTAGCAGAAGACTTAACTGTAAAACCTGTTCAAGCCTCAACTGATCTCAACCCCGAGCAGGCGGAGGAAAATTCTTCAGATAGATCATCTAGGGACTCTCATCCCATGGACACTGGAGACAAAACAGTGGAATCTAAAGACACTGGTAAGGAAGATCAAAAAGATGGGTTAGAAAATGAATACAACAAATGTAAGGACACGGCGTCAGAGGCCCAACGCGACAGTCAGTACCAGTCTGATATGGACAAGATGAAAGGTGTTCAGGTAGAAATTACAGCCAAAGCCAGTGTATTTAGTGCTTACAGATTAGATGCACCACCTATACCAGTTTCTGCCTTCTCTGGTTATGACAAAACAAAGAGTTTGCTCCCGTTACAGCCA
>OZ026625.1:49031020-49040520 GCA_964020975.1 Hermodice carunculata
GGAATTTAACATTGTTGACCCTTCAAGTATTTTGTACTCTATATTGAGATAGCTGTGAGCAGAAATTCCAGCGAACAGAAAAGTAAACGGTAATCAAACCTTAACTGATTCAAGCTTATATCCTAAACTTTAATTTAGTTTCTAGTTGGTGCTGAAATCTCCCTCGTTATTGGCAGAAGAAGGCTTATTTTCTGACCAAACACTCAGTCATTCACAATGTATGCGAACGAGGCATTACAGGATCAAAGCACATCGAAGCTCTTGAGTAGTTAAGATTCAGATTCAGATTCAGATTTCATTTATTCGACACAAGTGGATACATGTTACAATTTAGTTAGTAACAGCAAACAAACAATACATTCAAGAAAAGCCAACATTGTTGCTACTACCATTGAACATAATTGTCAGGATGACCCAGCATAAGGATGAACAAACATCCGCTCTCGCATGGGCCACCTAAAAAAAGAATACTTTGCTGGTTCACACCATTTTGTATCGTAAAAAACATGTTTAACAACCATTTATATTTATGTACATATCAACTTAGATATTGTGTGATACAATTTCATGCAAACAATCAAATTATTGATGATTACCACACACAAAACTATTAGAGATGGAGCATGTTTCGGAATATTGAGTAATATAGAAATTTTTGACATATTGTGAGAAACCAGAGTAAGAATGAGTGTGGATTTTGCTTGTCAGAGTTACAGGGGAATTTTGAATCAATTTGGGGATAGAGTATCGAATGCACTTTTCGGTGGATGCATGAACTGGAATAGTGTAGCGTGGAACATCACGATATCGAGTGGGATAATTATGCGTACTGGGTATTGAAGTACACATGTTATCAAAATAACCAGGTAATTCATTTTTAGAGTACCGAAAAAAGAATTTGAGAGATCTAAGTTTGAACAAATCAGAGACTTTTAAAATCTTTAAAGTTTTAAATAGTGGGTCAGTGTGGGCATTATACTGGGCTGAACTTATCAAACGTATAGCTGATTTTTGTAATTTGAGAATGCGGTCACAGGCATATCCCCATGCAAGAATAGAATGATTTGCGTGGGGCAAGAACAGGGGATTATAAATGAGGAGCAGTGTACATTTGGGAAGAAAATAATGCAACCTTTTTATTATACCAATTATACGAGCAATTTTATTTGAAATTTTGTTTAAATGGGCATTCCAACTTAATTTTTCATTAATTATTAATCCAAGAAAGTCAAACTCTGTTGTTCTTTCTATTCGAACATTGGTTATCTGTAGATCGATGTCTGTGTTCAACTTTCGTTGTGGAAAAGAAAATAACATGTATTTTGTTTTTTGGATATTTAAAGATAATTTATTTGCGGTAAGCCAGTCATGCACACTTGCAAGTTCAGAATTTATATTATTTGAGAGGTCGTGATCGTTGGATTGGGGTCTGAAGTTAAAAGTGCAAAGTGAATTTATAAGTGTTGTATCGTCAGCATACAGGATGGATTCAAAAATTTGGGGAAGCTGAGTAGAGATCATTAATGTAAATTATAAAAAGTAGCGGTCCAAGTATGGATCCTTGGGGCACACCGGTGGTGATAGGTAAAGGCTTGGACTCGACATCATTTAACTGAACATATTGAGATCTATTTGACAGATAACTCATAAACCATTTTAAAGATATATAAAGAGCGTCGTGCATATCCGCAGTCTCCATCTACCGATACAATCCTCTCTGTCAAGCTCTGCCATGTGTTAATACATATATGATAGGTTTATATGTTTCAGATATCTCACATGAAAATCCTGAAAGTGTTTCTAAATGTCAACTTCCCATAAAACCTTTCATCGTCTGATTGATACGACAAGGAGGCAGGGACTGTGTCACAGAATACAAAGACTGGTCACATGTTTTCTCTGAGCACTTAGCATTATCATGATATCAATTGACAGTTTAAACGCTTTCATCAAAGGAAACAAAAAGCATTTCTTTCAGACAAGGCCACATCAAAGGGGAATGACACGTAAAACAAAACAAACAAAAAACAAAAAGAAACACCCCCCCCCAAAAAAAACCGCTATCCACCTCTAATATATGTATTGACTGGAACACAACCAAAATGTGGGCCTAGAATTAAATTTGTTTTTATTTATGTGTCCATGATACAACTTACAAGCCTACTTAGGCCTATTGTGATAGGGCTAGGCCTAGATGTTATCGTAAAACTTAAAAGGTAAACATTAGTATCTTGCCATTCTTGGCCGTTGATTGTTATTATTTCGTCGTACTTGTTTCTAATTATATCATAGTAGATAAGATACACTGTACTAAGTTTTGAGTGACCACAAAGCAAATTTCAATGGACATCGCTGGTTTCTTTGTCTGTTTATGTTCATTTAAGCTCTAGTCCGGCTTGTAGATCTGTCATTTCGGGTGCGCTATTTTACCCTTTAAACACAAGCCCGCCATTCGACCACTTGGAACAAAAATACTAGCCGTTGTCTGATTTTCGATGGGCCTCATTACTTAGAAACCGGGAGGGTTGAGTAGGAACACGGCAACTCGACTTGACGATCGTTCATACATCTCTGGTAAATTTTCAGTATTGTATGAAGGTGGCTCTTCCCCCTGGCCTTGCCCTTAGCCTGAGTCTGAGACCCAAATTATAAGTAATAAGTATGGGATCGAAATCTAAACTGAGGGGTGAGGAGCCGCCATCGTTCAATTAATTGAAGGGAGAAGTCGGCAGAGGGTACGTGGAATTAACAGTACGATAAAACTGAAAACAAACGATTAAGACCAACAGATCTAATATATATAAAGGTATATGTAGTGCATGGGCATCACGCTCCTGCTTTTCAATCAAGTAGGCCTATGAATGCGTAGTATCGGCAGTAGGCTTAGGCTCATCCTCAGTTTAAATTTAATTAATGTCAAGTGTACAAGCAGTTTTGTGACCTTGGAAATCCAGAAATGGTCACTCACAGACAGGCAAAGTCTGGTCCTTGATTGATTTATTGATTTTATTCTTGATTCAAAATGTATAATCAAAATCAATAATATTCGTAAAATGAATCATGGATTGCATCAAAAAGTATTTTTATTTATTTCCGTAGTGATTCAGAATATAAATAACTTATCCTAAAAATACACAATAAAAATAGATAGCTCATATAATGAACATATAACTACTTGAACAAAATACAATTAGCAAATTAAACCTACATATTTAAATATCAGCACATTAACAGCTTTGAATACAATTAAATATAAATGATAATCTCATACAAACAAACCATTAAAATTAGGTATTACAAGTTGTTTGTACTGCGAATCTGTTTGAATTGTGAAATGAGTAATTTCAAATTTGCATAATGTAGTTATGTAGGCACGCCTGCCACCCGGCTAAGACCCACCAGCCAAACAAGAAACAGCTAAAGGACACAGGCATAAAGGTTCATGATAATAGAATAGCAGCTGATTTTTTTATGATTAAAACTACATATAAATGGTTGGTTTTCTTTGTTAAACATTTGGTTTGATAGGTGCACTTTAAACAGGCTAACAGTTTCCAGGTCCTTCAGGTGGGAATACTGATTACCGGTATTACATTCCTGGCTTAATGCCCACACAAAGAATTAGACAGTGTGATTACCATATCCAAACCGTAGTCCTAATGAAACAAATCCAAGTCAATTCCGACCAAAGGCAATGTTCCTTGGTATGTATAGCTGAAACATATATAGTTCGTATTTACCCAAAAGAGACCAAAACGTAAGTGCAAAGGTCCATAGGGGGGAAAAAAACCTTATCTAGTTTTCACATGACAGAATGCAAAAAGTTTTGTTTGAAATTATAGGCCTATTTCAGTAAATTGGCTTGAACAGTTGTATCATTCATGCACATACAGGACCATACAATTTATGAAAAGGGACCAAAATTTGCATCACATCAAAGAATTTGTAAGCGGAGGTTCTTAACTTGTTGAAAATGTCTATAAAATTCAGTATTTAAAAAGGTACTACTTGCAACCACCATCTCAACAATGATCATCATCTATATAAGTCCACACACTGACACCAACACCAACATCAATCCATCAGAAAAGCCCTCTAGGCCTAAAATGACCATCAATAAGAATCTAAACAACATGATTATATAATTCAATGTGTTTTAGGCATGTAGTTAAAGATATGATGTTGTTTTAAAGGAGATAAACTAAGAGTATTTCAAAAAGGAAAGTGTTTGAATTTCCAAATATAGTAAGTACATTGGTTCAAATGTTAAACATCAGCCAGAAGCAAGTGACATTAGGCTTCAAATCATTAAAACGTAGTCAAAAATGCATTACAATAGTCAAAATTTGTAAGGATAGCAGTCACATTTCAAGTTGGTTTCCAAAAGTATTTTTGAAAGGACATTTAAATGTTCAAGATTGAAATGTTCCTAAAGGTAACTGTAAGTATAACTGTTTTCCTGTAACAGTTTTAAATTTTTTCATTTATAATAAGACGTAGTTCAACTTGTCAGTCAGTTGATTTAGATGTTAATTATTTATACAAAAGAGAGACAGAGAAAGAGTACATTAAACACTTTGAGCCAACCTGACATGACCTTCATAATAACAAACTATATTCATCTGACAATTATAAAAAACAACATCAGTTTCACTACACTTGGAACACTTACTGCACTGCAATATGTGCAGAAAATGCCTGAATGTTCAAATTGTTACCAAATATATAAGGGTTCCATGAAAAGAGAAGTGGATAACAGTTTTCAATGATAGTGATGAGACCAAACCAAATACCAGTTTAACCTTGTCAGATTCAGGATCATTTACGAAATAGTAAGACATGCTAGTGTTCGTCGTCAGAAGGATCCATGACCAACAGTAATGAGATTAAAACGAATGAGAGTATCTTCTACCTGACTTGGAACAGGTTACCAACATATTGGCAGTGGGTTAAACCAGTTTTACGGGATCCCAATCCTCCCACTTTGGAAAACACTCTCATTCATTTAAAGTAGGCCTAAAACAAATTTAGCCCTTAATGTTAATGTACAGTTATAAAAGGTAATTACCTGACCATAGTTCACAGACATCATCCAAACAATGACAGGACAATTAATAGTACAGAAACACGATCCATATTCATTAATTCCAAACCCAACAATGACGGCAAAGAGATTTCAGACTTGCCAAAGCATCAACATTTCTTTTCCAATATCAATGTGAAGAAACAAATTTCATTCCTGACTTGAAACAGGCAGTCACCCATAAAAGGCAACTGGTGGTTTTAAACCAATCCTCTCAACCTTAGAAATATTCATCATTAACTGCAGACACTAGTTCCTTTTCCAAAATGTATAGGCCTAACCACCCAAAACACAAATTTCATTTCTTCTGCCAAAAATAAAAAGAGACTTGTTAGGCCTATCACCTTTTAGTTCTCCCGACTTGTCAGTCAGCTAAGTTTAAAGTAAAAGAGTAAAGTAGGCCTACATCGTTTTTGAGATATTTATGAATCTGGAACATTATAAGAATTTTAAGTCAGACTACTATATTTACATTAGAATGAGTTCAAACCAAAATTAGTCTACATCATTGATAGTCAGTATGACTTACCCCCATTTCTAGTGCTCTAAGAATGTACCACGTGACAGTCTGAAAATAAATCTGTTAGATACTCTGGAGCATTATTATAAGTAATTCTGTGCACGTGCTGCAGTTTCAACTGTATCAGTATGGCTTTAACAGATGGCCAGTTCACTCTCCACAATTCATGACAAATGACAGCCCACATGAGTTCTTTGAATCATCTGCTACCACGCCCGTACATCTAGAAATGCATTTTAATCAGTCTTTTGTAAATATCTTTGGAAAACTCGCAAGTTTCTCCACCAGGGTTGCTGCTATTGACGTAAAACAGGAATTAAAACCATTTGCAACCCAGTTCCTTTGCATGCTATCTCCCCATTCAATTGAAATGACCGTAACTTGTTGGAAACTTAAATTGTGTGCAATATAAAATCAAAGAAAAATCAAAACATACAATTTGGTTGTCCAGTTTTGACAACTAACTGAAATTCCGCACAATGCAATTCCACGGAAAGCCATCAGCCGTGACCTGTTAAACAGTTATTCACATGTTTTGGACATAAAAATGCAACATTAAAGCATATGTGGCTAGTTATAAGTGTTGACCCAGGCTTATCAAAGAAATCTTCCTTTACTGACAAGAAACATCCACAATTACCATCCAACGTGCGACGAACAAATGCAACGTAAAGAATCACAGAGACAAAAATCGTGTAGTCACAGTTCATGGTGAAAAGGTATATTTCACAATTAATGGGATAAATTCGTGATCTTTAAGTTCAAGATTGATTAAAACGAATTGCAATTCTGTTTAATACTGATAGACCTTTCATTGCTTACCAAATTATTTTTAGTCTTAGCGAGGACGAAAACCTACCCCCCAAAAAACAATCAGAGCTCACGAAAAAGACCCCCCTACAACACACAAATCATGCTTTTTATAATTACATGTAAAGCGAACTAACCTGGTAGAATCAAGTAAGGTTTCCAACTAGCAGGCATGCCGGCCAAGCAAATCCGAGGAAAGGGAGGAGCACAGAGACGTAAAAGAAGAGACACCACATCAGATGAAAAAGGTAAGCCTGAAAATATATGGCTGGTACAAAATACTTTTACTAATATTGTGGATTATGTCATCCTACTCTCTGCTCACAGAGTACCGCATACATTTGCAGAAATGCTACTCCAGTCTGGACTGATTAATGAGCCACGCACAACTTGCTAATACATAGCCAACAGGTGGCAGAGGCAATGATTATACATAATCTAATCATTGCCGTGATACCACTTCACAGTGTCGAGGGTTTCTTGGCAATATATTGCCAGGCAATTTCCTGAGGAACTTGTACCCAAAAGGCCTGTATGTAAATGCTGAATATGGAGAGGAAAGGAAAGAACAGCTGAAGAAATGAAATTCCAGGACACAGTATCCCACCCAGAATTTTGCGATATTTTTTATATGAAGCTTTCATTTCACCACGAAAATACGAATTTAAAACAATTTAAAATCAACTCACAACTACAATATGGAGCAAACGTAGGAATTCTAAAAGTACACTGTCTATATACAATTGCCATAACTACATAAATTGCATTGTGGCATATGTGCTTCCGTTACAAGCTTGTGTTTGTAAGTTCAACCTTTATGAGTAAATTAGATACACTGTACAAGTTTGCTCAGCTAAAAAAAAGAACGAGAAGAAAAATCTTTCCAAATTTGTAGCACATTTCCTAAAGCGAAGGAACTACTTGATAAACATCACTGAAATAGACAAACACGTACCTGTAGAGATGAAAACATAAAACATCATTTTGTTTATCATATAGCTTCACCAGTAAAGACGTCATGTGAGGTTCACAAACCATCCAAGAGGAAAAAGACAGGTACAGATGTACAAGGCGGAAAGACAATGTCTGGCACCAACAACCGACAGTCACGGAAAGGGCATGTTAAACCTGATATAGAAGCTGCTCCTGCATCGCATCCAAAAGGCGGATATACTACATCTAATAATACAAAAGATGGTCAATCGTTATCTCATTCATCTGATACAGTTGGTAAACGTACTTTATCTGACGCAATAAGCACACGAACTTCATCTGACCTAACAGGCGGACAGAGGCCCTATGACCCCAAAACTGGGTACAAAGCATCGGACGAAGATGGCCAAGATACATCCAGCACAAAAGGAACACTCACAAAATCGTGTCCAAAGAGTGGCTATGGCATGTGCGACAAAAAGAACGCAGTTCACAGTGGAAAGGTCAGGTTAGTTTCCTGTGCTGTAACGCAAATCACGCCCGACTGTGTAGCTGTGACAGCAGTACGACAGTCATAGTAACATTGGTTTCCTGACTTCTATGTACAGTACTGTGGTATTATAAAGTATTTCAGGTTCATTTTATGTGTACATATCTGTACTATAATAATAACTGTCTTTCTTCATGGCAGATGTAACTTGATCATACAAATACATCCAAACACTTTCCTCATAATGATAAACGCATGCATGTTCTCGCTGCAACTTACTACTAAAATTATAATTTTAAAAGTACAAAGGAAATAATAATTTTACAGTGTTTTCCTCATCAAATGCAAACTTACCGCATGTTTCAAATGTTGAACCAACAAATTTACCACAAAAAACGGACTTCTAAGTTCAGTGAAAATATATCGCTCTTGCTTGTTAATATTTTGTTTGTTTTTGTTTCTTATTTTGTAACAGAAAACATGATAATAAGGTTTTTCTGGGAAAAGGGGCCATGGAAGACTGTGTGAATGATTGGGATTTTCCACTGTCTCAAGCTGGTAAATTTGTACCCGTATTTGGAAAGAGAAAAACTGGACAGACAGCCGAAAACACCGATGACATGGTATATTTGGTGTCTGGGGAGAAAGCTGCACAAGGTTTTGATAGACAGAGCGTCGTTGATGGTGGGACAAGAAGACTGATGGTGCAAAACACAGACGACATCAAATTGACAAAGACATCACAGATACACGATGCCGCGTGTGGGGTATCTTCGGTTATTCCTAGCCACGGTTGTGTTGACCAGAAAGATAAAGAAAGCGTGCCCGTCCAGGTGCCCCATCAGACAGAGCATTCAAAAAGTACTTACACAGCCAATGAAGAATCACAGCGTGTAAGTGGAATTTTGTCACTTTCTGAAGATAATGGTAAGAATGTGAAACGCTGTCATGACACAGCCGGGCAAGATGGTCCTCATGCAGACGTCGGTGATGACGTCAGCAAGAAGTTCACGTCTTCTGGTGCGAAGGAGAGGGGACCAACTGGATCAAGCATCAATTCAAGAATAGAAGCTGTTGGTTTCAATAATGCACCAACAGTGGAAGGGTCAGTGGCGGGATTTTCCGGTGAGTCGGACAAGGCGATTCCATGTCGCACAGAAGTACAGTCAACAGGCACAGAAGGCAACGTCGGACTACAGCACATGTTACTGCAGACAGATGACAAACAGGCTACTAAAACAACGGCTGGTTTTTCCGATTCTGTGGACATGTGTTATGACACTGTCAATGAGCCTTTACAAAAATATAAGGTGGTCCCCAGTGTAAATGGTACGAAGTTTGAAAAGAACTCCCCAGGCTTTAACACCGCCGCTGTTGCCCCTACACACGCACCAGCGATGCGTGAAGGACAAGATACAGAAATAAATTGCGAGAAATCGCATGAAATGCAAGCAGATGATGATAAAGGAGAGGTCAGAAATGAAACCGTTTCTGATGTGGTAGAAGAAATTATGGACAATGTGAATGGTAATACATATGGCAAAAGGATCACTGAGAACTTGCATGCACTTTCCGGCACAGAGATAAACATTGATGCAATGAGTGGAAATGAAAGATTGGACAAAGAAGGAAATGAAAACACAGGTGGCAAGCTCAGTCCAATT
>OZ026625.1:49040720-49067229 GCA_964020975.1 Hermodice carunculata
TAAAGGACCGAGCAATGTGGAGTTTGGTGGTGAAGCTGCCATAGGTAATGGGTGTATGGAAACAGTCTTAAACGAGACCGGTTATTTGACCTAACTGGAGCATTTGCCACAGAGTTTTCACAGTTGGCAGACACAGTAGATGCTGTAACTGGGATAGAAGAAATGGATTCCTCACACGGCTTCAGACCACGTGATGGAGGAACACCAGGAAGAAGTACAGCAGAAGATAATGGGAAAGGGTCAAGTTACAAAGAGGCTGATGGGGCAACACCAGGAAGAAGTTCAACAAAAGCGATGGAAGAACACCGGAAACAATGACAACAGAAAGTGACGTGACAGACGCAGGGAGTAAAAGTACAGGAGAGGGCGAAGAGAGCAGAATGGAAGGCCCAGGAAGGAATGACACAAGCAAGCAGGATGCCAAAAGCACCAGAGAGGTACCAGTCATACTGGATGTACCACACCTACCTCAAGGTATGTTATATGATCTCTTTTATCTCTACCACAGCTACATCAATGTATGTTATATCATCTGCACTAACTGTACCACAGCTACCTCTGGGTATGTTATATCATCTATACTAACTGTACCACAGCTATCTCAAAGTATGCTATATCATCTATACTAGCTGTTCCACAGCTGCCACCAGGTATGTTATATCGTCTCTATACTAACTGTACCACAGCTACCTCTAGGTATGTTGCGTCATCTATTCCAAGTGTCTTCTACAGCTACCTCTCGGCGTATTACATCATCAATTTGATTATAATGTTCTTGCATCTAAACCCACAAAACTTGGCTTTTCCTTCTTTCTGAAAGCAATGAAATGTTCATTAATGATGTCAAATTCGTGCAAAATGTGGACGAAGTTTGATTGTGAAACATATTTCGTCTGCACATGTTCAACCTTTTGCAACAAACAATTGGTAAATCACGAGTACAGATCAGAGTGGCTTTAGTCCATTACTTTCCATGCATGCCGACCATGTCTGTGATCATTAGACCAACTCGGTTTTCTAATTACTTAGTATTTATATTAATGATATTTTAATCGTGATATTTCCCCCAGTTCATTGACTTTAATAGCTTCCCCACTCCAAGTGTCTGGTACCATAGTATAAAGACACTGTGCTTTGCAGACATTCTTCTGCCGGTGTTTCCACAAACAACACAGCTCAAGGCCTGCGGCAGCCTAGCTGAAACGACAAGTCCACGGTTGTGTCTAATGGACGAGTCCAACATGCAGAGTTTGACCACAGCAATCAGGTATTAAAAACAAAGAAATTGAGACAGTCACAAAAGTGATGTCGAGACTTTAGTTAAAAAGTCTGGAAATGGTGGAAGGCGTGTTTGTTTCTCCTGTTAACGCTGGTTTGCTGATTGTATCGACATATGCACCACAATATTCACAAATCCATGTTTACAAAAATGAACGATTTTGTATTTATATCCTACACACATCTCTGTAAAAGTGACGTAAAGTTGGAATTACTGGTGCTATTTCAAAGAAAGGTACTCTTGTTCTTGTTTTTCTACTTGCCATCACTGTCAGAGTGAAAGATTGGTGACTAGTCAAGATCCCCCCCCCCCATTTCAGATAAATTGTCGACATGCAGTTTGTTTGGTCAAATTTTAATTTCAACGACGCACCCTGAAATGATGTTGCAAGATTTACTGCTTTCGTTTTCAGCAATACAACACCGAAGTCAATAAACGCTGCCGTTAAGCCACAGGTGCTCAGAGATGGCTCCAAAAAGATCCAGCGCCTGATAGCAGACCTCACTGAACTCAAGTAAGCCAGATTGCCATTTTGCTATATATACCATGAAAATAATGTAGGCCATGCTACCCCTTATCAGCCGGACCACCAACTCTGCATCAACGTGTGGGAGTTGGCTGGACGGTCTGACATATTTTGTGATTGTTCCCTGTACACACACAAGAAAAAAAATGCTGGTCCAAGGTTTGACTCATTGAGGATTTTATTGTATCATTGCCGGTAAAACATCAATTTGTATAATCTATAAGCCGTTTGGGCCCAAAGTGTGTTGTTTTTGTTGACAAATACTTTGAAGCTGGCGTTCACAATATGGCTTCTTATTTCATCGAAGTCAAGTAAAAAAATCATACTAGTATGCTGATATATTGTGTTGACCTAAGGTTTTTGACAGGCGAGATGTGCCTATCACCATTTTCTCAGGCAAGAAATTAAATTATGACAAACTTTGCTTGCAATGCGTTGGAGCAATGGCTATATATTATCGGGTTTGTGCAATACATTGAATATGTAAAACTTTAAATAAAATTCCTCTTTACGTAAAATTACTGTCTTGTCCTGTTATCCAAAATAAGATGCGAATTAAGTTTCCGTATCAACCTCGCCCGACCGCCCAAACCACAGCAAGGAAAGATGTTGACTCAGTGATTATCCAAGTGAAAGATGTAAAAAAGCAGGAGTCCCGTTAGTGCTATTCCAATCCTGACAAAGAAATAAGATCTTTTTCTTTCAATCTTAGGATCCATAGGAAAGCTAATAGAAAAATATTAGCAAAATCGCATTGATCAGGTATCTCTGAACATTTTTTAGGATCAGCGTGGAATGTTGGTACAATGTCCATCGATTATCAGTGTTTGTTGTTTGATGAGGTTTCGAAAATAATTTTGTAGAAGTTGGCCTTTTCCTATGGTAAGATTTCCTTTTATTGTTACATACGTTGTAATTACCTTCATTGTGTTTTGATCTGTCACTGCAGCTTTTACCATGCTATGTTCAATCAAGGAGTCTAGATCTAGACTCCTTAATTGAATCAAATTAAAGATAATCTGCTAAATCACAAACCTTGCATATACAGGTACATTGTGCACTACAAACGGTGTGTATGTGTGTGTGCTTTCTTTCCTGTATCTCAAAGACCGCTCTTACGAAATAGTGCCACGCACAACGAATTGGCATCCAGCAAGATAAGATTACTCCCTGGGAAGCATCATTGCCGTGTAACTAAATGTACTTTAAATTTTTTTATCAATGAATGGACGACAGAATGAATGAATGAGCCTTTATTGGCTGCACCTCAGCTGTAAAGGATGAGGCTTTTTGCCCGAACAACACAAAACCAGGTACAATACAACACCATTTCGCAGCATACAGTACATGTAAATTAAAGAATTGAAAATGCAGCAACAAGCTAAAAACTCAAAAATTACATGGTATACATACATGCATATACATATTCATAAATTACCTCTTATTTATACGGTCTCGCAAATGAATCTGGCCATCTCCAAAGACGTTTCGGGATCCACAGAAGTCATTAACATTATTAATTTTATTTTCCGAACTCGTATGTTTCAAAATTGACGAAAATTTCTGATATTTTTGAAAAACAATTTGCCCCGGATTTTTAGCTTAGCTGACTTTACCCTGATTTTTAGCTCAGCTGACTTGCTAGTCAGGCTGAACATTTAGGAGGCTCAGTCGTCCGTCGTCCATCCGTTCACAATTCACATTTTCGACTTCTCCAAAACCGTCAGCCAGATTCACTTCAAACTTGGTGGCAATGTACCTTGGGTAGGTGGCTGCCAAGTTTGTACAAATGATTACGCTCCAGTAATCTTTTTAAATTTTTTATGATTTATGTTGTTCTTTTTTGTACAAGTCTTTAAGAAATTGGCTTCTTCGAAACTGATCACCCAGTTGTTTTGATGTCACACAGGAACGCTTCCAGGGACTCCCTGTTCTCAATTTGTTTACCAGGTGGGGGCTACATTTTTTATATTTTTTTTCATGATTTTTTGTGTGTTTTCACTATTTTAAACCTCTTCTGCAGAACCGTCACTCAGGTTAAGTTGAAACTTTGTGGATATGTTCCTTATGAAAGGGTCAAACAAAGTTGTTCACTTTGGTGCCACTGCTATGGATTTTTGATTTTAAACGATTTTTTCAATTCGGGTACTTATCGGTAAATGCACATTTTCTATTGATTGCTGTGTAAGTTGATGGGCATTTTCAAGCTAATTCACATTTTAATGAATTTTCGGTAAGGCAAATCTTAGAAACACTTCTAAATGTCTTATGCACTCAGCTAAAGCTCAAAAGAGGTCTATTCGGTTGCAGCTTTGATTTTCTGAACTAGTTTAGGTCACGGGCTGTTCACGCAGCCCTGTAGTTTTAAATGGTTCACATTAAATTACGTAATAATACTCAATTTCGTTATAAGTGCCACAGATCCATTCCTGTTCAGGTATTTTCTTTGGTCTTTTATATCTGCCAACTTCTATATTCAAATAATGAGCGTTGAAAATTTTTCTTAAATTTGCACTTTAACTGCAATTAAATAATATTCCCATTGAAACTTTGACGTTTATGTAGAATAAGTTCTTATTTTTTTATCTGCGTGAGACTGTGATATAAAATTATTACGCCACTGATGTAAATTTTTTCATTTTAATAAATTTTGAATTAAATTTGCAGGGAAGTCGCCAAACTCGTCACCATTCCTTAATCAAATATCTTTGCAGCCAATCTCACATAATGTAAATTTAACAGTTCTTAACCAGTCAGATTTATCCAATGAATTGAGTTTACAATTACACTTCTATGCATCAAACAACAATTTGTTTGGACTGTGGTACGCAATCCTATACCAATTTTTACATATACCTTTCAGAATTTTGAGTGTATAAGCGTTTAGCACTGCAATATTGCTAGCTTTTGAATTGACTGCTAAAATGTATTTTAAAAAATTTAAGTAAGATTTGTCGCATTCCATGTTGCTAGATTTTCTAGAGTGATGTATGTAAAAGTCTATGGACTGGAAGCACCCCATACTTTGCAACCATATAAAAAGGTCGGGGCAATTACCTTGTCGAAAAATTTCAATCTAATATCAATACTTACACTGAATGAAGTACTTGTAAACAACCGAGTGACTTACTGGCTTTTTCACATAGTTGCCAAACTGATCTGGAAAAAAATTCATTTTTCTGTCAATTGAATGCCAAGATAAGTATATTTCTTAGAATTTTCCAATTCCTTATCTCCTATAAAAATGTACGTATTATTTTTTCCCGACGTATTAAGTATCAGCCCTTTGGATCTTTATACCTTTATTTTCAAGTTCCAGTCTTTACACTAGACATACAACGTGTTCAAACAGCATGGTAATTTCTTCTCACTTTCGGATGTTAGTGATAAATTGCCTGCTTAATGTAAACAATTCAGTTTCTCGTTTTCTAAGAATGCTGGATGTCATTCTTTGGTGGAAATAGTGGGTGAAAAATTGATAAATAAATTGAATTAAACTGGGCTGAGAACGCAGCCTTGTTTTGACACCTTTTCAAATAATATATATATATACATATATATACATATGTATTTATGTGTATATATATATATATATATATATATATATATATATATATATATATATATATATATATATATATATATATATATATATATATATATATATATATATATATATATATACATATACATATATATTGTCAGATAGCCCCGTGCAAAATTTAATTGTATGGATGATTTATCATAGATGTCTCCGATAATTCTATAGAAAAAATCCATTTATATAATAATCTAAACATTTATAATACAGTCCGTCATGACACACTGGGTTCAAAGCTTTTTGGAAATCTATTAAACACACATATAAGAATGTCTGTTTACCTGCAATTTTGACGTATTTGGTCACTCGTACGTGAGTTCTCTATTAAAAGCTATCTGATATTTATTTTCAATCTCATGTTGTTTCATATGTTTGCTTATGCGCATTTTCAAAACCGTACAGAATAATTTTGATTTCCAGCAACTCTAGGAAAATTGCTCTGTATTCATTAGGGTCTAAAATGAACCACCTTTGTGTAGTAGAGTTAGCAGGCTTATTTTCTATGAACTTGGGAAGAATTCAGACATACAAATCAAATTGAACATTTCTTTTTAAATTGCTTGTATAGTATCTGTGCAACATTTTATCATTTCGCTGAGCATGCCATCTTTTCCTGGCGATTTTCTTTTCTTTTTCTTTTTCTTTTTTGCGTCAAATTGGCCTAATGCAATATTTTATTTCATTTACTTATTCTGAAATCAAGCTGTGGATATGATTGGGTTTTATTATCCTTTAGGTTTTGCAAAACATCATTATAAATTGGACTTTGCTTAAGGTTTTAGCCATCAGGCATTAGCTTCATAAAATGTTTTAACCATTGACAAAGATCCATTTTTTCGGATGGTTTTGATTTGGAACGAACGACGGTCTCTATTTCGTCAACTAATTTCCATGATTCTTTTGGACTTATTTCCTGGCGTTTACTCAAAGGGTTGATTATATTATTTAAAAAAAAAACTACTTTCACGTGTTTCACATATCTGTCGAATAGCACGCTAATACGTTTGCCGTAAAGCGTAAATGTTCGAGTCTTCCGACAATGGAGCATTTTGCATGCTAAGTTTGGTCACCAGATGGCTCTTGGGTATCTACAAGTATTGGGGTTCTGCAGTAGCATGGTTTATTACATGGACCAGGAACCCCTTGTACTAATTTTGTGCATGGCTATACCATACAATGTGGAATTGAAATACAATAAAACAGCTTCCACGTAAAAAAGAAATATTTTTATTTATGCCAAGAGTCAGAATAGCTCGAGAAACTTATGATTTATTTTACAGAGATCATCAGCAGAGGTTCAAATGGATTATAACAGGTAGCCTGCTGAACCGAAACGCTTTCTGTACTATGTCTTTGTTTTTTTCAATAATATGGAGTTACATTAAGTTCCAGTACATATTGAATAAGCATAGTTAATAATGGTATCATTGATAGGCAGTAAATTTGGGAATGCATCCACCGTGTACAGTAACAGACAAACTCCAGTAGTGTATTCAGGAACCCCTGGTGAGCATAGCTGACACCTCCAGATCACAGACCTATGGTGTTATTGTTTGATCAGTTACTAACTGCTATGAGAGAAATGATAAACAGACTTTGTTGACGGAATCTCTAAGACTAGTAACTGGGAGAACTCTCAGCTGCGAAAGAGGCTGGTTACATTCTCCTTCCGTCAGTTCTTGTCTCTGTTTAAATCAAGGATTTACACATCTATAGTACTCAGTAATATAAGGAATACTAGGCTGATTGCTATGTCGTGATCCTTCTGTGTAACATATGGTGGTCTGGGGATGAAAATGGTACCTGATCCTGTGGGGAGCAAAATAAATTTTACTTGGGATTCTTACAATCATGTTATACTATGTTGCACTTTTCTGTTTTATTCTTCAATATGGCCGTGGAACCTTTAATAAAGCCATTTGATTAAGTCAAATTCTTTGTTTTACACATGAATTGATTTTATTATATTAGTCTGTTCATATTAGACAATAAACTGTTCTCTCTCCTACCGTTTTCTCATTAGATACATTGGGCTGGAAAACCAACATGGTGACAGGGTAGTACTCAGTGTCATATTGTAAAAGGTACCAAAATATAGGTTGTACGTTGTATTTTGAGGACCTATGGTTGAAATATTTGAAAATTAGGAATGAACAGGCTATGTGTCTTGTTTTACCTTTCACGTCAGAAGATAATGATAAAAATATTCAATCCTCCCCACTCAAGGACTACAAACTTGTTTCAAGATATTCAAAATATATAAATACAATGAACGAGGACGAAACAAAAAAAAGAAATCTACTATTACACGCACCTCCACAGCTTCTTCAAAACTTAAAAACAAAATCTTTCAGAGGCGGCGCTATATATATATATATATATATATATATATATATATATATATATATATATATATATATATATATATATATATATATATATATATATATATATATATATATATATATATATATATATATATATATATATATATCCGTGTCGTGCATGTCAGTAACTGTATCATGTCTAGTAGATTATGTCTGTTATATTTAATGGAAATTGACAATGTGTATACAATTTCTGTGGAATTCATGCAGCTTTTGACAAAGTCACCAACAACTGATTTTTTTTAAATCATACAGCTTTTTGTCATGATGTAAGCATTTACCAAGTCACAGACGGATGGGGGAGGGGGTCGATCGATCCCCCCTCTGCGATGTAAAAATAAAACAATAAAAATAAAGAATGGAAAATAGAATAGAGTAAAACATTGGAGATGAAATCAAGTAGCTTGATCTCTTACCGCCGGTTTCAAATTAAATTTACTGTCTAGAGGTATATTTAAACACTTATCACATTTAAACTGTCCATACTTTCATATATTATCGTTACGTTTCAATATTAATTCTGTGTGCTTTTTGGTGTTTAAAATGCTATATATTACACCAAAGGCTTGGTCTACGCAATATTGTAACTCATGCTACTGATGTTGCCATTATGGTTATTATTATACACTACTTCCAATTTTTGTCTGAAATTAGACGGCAAGTTATTGTTCAGCTAAACATGATATCAGTCATGTTGCATTCGTCACTCATTAAGTACGGATTCATAATATATAAAGTCCTTATCAACCTAAGCGTTTGAACCATATTTATTTAATTTTTACTAATCTCTATGATAAGTAAGTTACACCAGTGGTCCACAACAGTAAACGAAATACCCTTTGTCACTTCATCTATTCCCGAATATCCATTGTTAGTACATGACAGACTTGTATTATTTATTTCTATTATAGTATACTCCTCGCAGAACTATTTTCTTGTTATTATTGGATAAACTATATATTGTTTTGTCAACACGTTATTGGTTATATTTATCTTCAAGTCCTCACTGTCGTCAGATACATTGTACATGTCTATTAATTTTTTTTGTGTGCAGCCATCCCAGACCACATTTCAATTATTTATAAGCCATTTTCTGCCTTATTTTTATTTGGATACTTATTTGTTTATATATTATGTATGCACACCCTTATAATCGCTGCTTATCCATGTAGACTAAGAGAACGGCTGGTCGTTGTATAATTATCTCACTGTCCAGGTAATAAGCGCGTGATCCGTTTCAGTGAGTCCATACTGGTGGTTCCAGCGATGCTTTTACTTCTATCTGGGGACTTGCATGTTAATCCATGACCCACCGGTGACCTTTGTCATCGTAATGTCCGTAGTTTATCTCCAGACAAATTGAGATGCATTAAAAGTGACATATAGTTCCCGATTTTGACATTATTACCTTTTCGGAGACATTTCTTTCTACCTCTACATGTGATGACGAATTAAATTTACCTGGCTGTGCATAATATACGAAAGGATCGTCCTAATACCGTTGGGGGTGGAGTAGCGCTATGTGCATCTTTATCATTTGCAACTCCTCCCCCCCCCGTATTGAATTGGAGGTTCCCGATATCGAATTATTGTGGACAGAGATAGGCTTCATACCAAAAAGTCTTACTTGAGGTTGCCTACAGACCCCTAAATACGCCTGTTTTTTTTTCTGGGACAAGTAGCAGTATAGCATTGCTCTCGCCAAAAATAGTAGCATACAAGACATTATTTTAACAGGTGACTTAAATTCTGACTCTAAAAATGCTTCTAGTACCAAACTAAAACCGTTCTGCCTGACAAATTTTCTTACACTGCATATTAATGAACCAACTCGAATAACGGAGACCACATCTACCGGTCTTTACAAAATAATTTCTAATATACCGAGTTTTGTTAGAAATCCTCGTGTCCTATCACCTATCGTTCAGTTGTTGCTGTAAATTTAATTTTTCGGCGCAGAAAAGAGTCGCATTTCACAAGACATGTCTGGCAATATGAAAAGGCAAATTTTGATGAATTCAGAAATCACCTTGATCAAATAAATTGCGATGATTGTTTCAAATTTGATAGTATCGATGATTGTTGTAAAAATTGGACTGAGTCGTTTTTTAAAGCTGCAAACCACACTATTCCTAATAAACCAATAACAGTTCGCCCCTCTGATCTCCCCTGGTACAGTTCTGGGCTCCGCTGTGAAAAGCGGAATCTCATTCGAGCATGTGATATAGCAAAAGAAAAAAACATAACGCACAGGCATGGAGTACTTACTTACAATGGAATTCGCAATCATTACCAGGAACAATTAAAAATTGCCGAAGAAAACTATAATGGCAAGCTTAGTTCTCTCAAAAGTGCCAAACATAAGAACAAAGCTTGGTGACGAACCGTAAAACATTTCACGAATCGCTATCAGTGTCTGGCCATCCCTTCCTTACTACATGAAAACCGCCATGTTACTGAGAGTCTATCCAAAGCTAAAATATTTAATGAATTTTGCCTGACCCAGAATAATCTTGACAATTCCAGGACCCCCGTGCTCCGTACCATACATCTACCCACTAATATTCTTGAGTACATGCAAATCAACCAAAACAAATTTCTTGATATTTTAAAAAGTTTAGATGTCACAAAGGCCACCGGTCCCGACAAAATCAGCGCTCATCTCTTAAAACAAGGAGCGCCATCTATTTGTGTATCACTTACTCCATTATTCAATCTTTCGTTAAAGCTTCAAGCTATTCCCAGCTAATGGAAGCAAACACATGTCACCCCTTTATACAAAAAGGCGACCCTACTTTATGTAAGTTATCGTCATATCTCGCTCGTTTAATTGTGTCTGTAGAGTACTTGAGAAAACCATTTTTAAGCATGTCTTTAATTTCTTCAGGGATAATTTGATTTTGTCTGCTAACCAGTGCGGTTTTATACCTGGCGACACGACAGTCAACCAGCTTCTTCTCCTATATCATGAACTCTGCCTTGCAATTGATCGCAGAAAGAATTACGAATTGTTTTTCTGACATACGCAAACCATTCGATCGTGTTTGGCACAAGGGTTTGTTACACAAATTGAAACGCAATGGCATATCGGGTTCTTTGCTGAATTGATTTTAAATTTATTTGTTTAATCGCCAACAGTGCGTCGTACTGAATGGCCAGGCATCTGATTGGGGCACCATAAATGCTGGTGTCCCAGAAGGCTCTTTACTAGGTCCTCTTTTATTTTTGATTTTCACAAATGACATTGTGGATATTGTCCACTCAAGTATAAAACTGTTTGCAGATGGTACTTCCTTGTTTATCACTGTTGACAATCCAGATTTAACGGCAGCCAGATAAACAATGATCTTTCTTGCATTTCATCTTGGTATTCTGATTTTTTGGTAATTTTAAATGCTTTGAAAACAGATGCTATGTTAGTATCTCGAAAAAGGAACCAAGTCAATTCTCCTCCTTTAGTATTTCTAGACCACAGCTGGAAAATATTGACCAGCACAAACATTTAGGGCTTGTATTCAAAATGTACACTTAACAATGTATAGATTTGAATGTTGTGAACGCCCCCCCCCCAAAAAAAAAAACCAAAAACCAAAAACCAAAACACCCCCCCCCCCCCAAAAAAAAAAAAAAAACTGGTCTAACCCGCATGCGATACCCGGAAAGGAAATATGAAAGCTAACGGGAAAGCCCAGTTTAGTGAATTTTGTGTGTCTCAGATATAAAAGTGTCCTTCTGAAAATAGCCTCAAATGCCAGGAAAAGGCGTCTGGGAGTATCGACTTTTCAAAATTTCCGGGGAAGGCTTCCCCCCTGATCCCCCCTCCCCGCTGTGAGCTTCGTGCCTTCGGCACTCGCCATTCGAAACTCCCTTTTAGAAAGTCTGGATCCGCCCCTGCCATTGTAAATAAATGGAAACACTCAGTTGAGCTGCCGTTATGTGATGCCTACAAGTACAGTGCTGCTACTGGCAACTTCCTCCATTGTATTGCAAGTGCTTTGATATTCCGAAAAAGTACATGACCATCTTTATTCACAAATTTAGGCTTAGCTCTCTTTTTCTTTTGTTTCCTTACAGATCTGTATTCCAACATAAACCTACTTTGTCAAATATGAGATTGAAATTATTTATCACATGATCAATGTCCTGCTGTCAGTTGTATGGGTTGTAGCTTTTGTTCAATAGCATATCTCCATCGTTTTTACATGTTGTCGAGAGCGAACTTTAACATTCTTAGATCTATATTGTCCCATCGGGGTCTCTGAGGAAGGGTTTCTGGTTTATTGTTTAGGATTGTATGCCAGGCTTAAGGCATTTTACACTTAATGTCATATGACAGCATACAGTGATCGTAAAACCAAGAAGCATTGTGAACAATGACAGAGGTAATGCACAGAAAAAAACTGTAAGGTCAGCAATGACATAGTCTATACGCTAGGGCGTTTTGCATTTGCGCTGTAACAGGTACATTTTCCAGTCAGGTCCCCTGACTTGCGCCCATTCAAGATTCGCATGGTTTTGTGGGGCTAATTATTCCCCTTCGTTAGTTAAGTAGTGATTTTCATTAAAGGTTTGAAACTGGTTTCCGGGCCATTTGTCCAAAACTATTAAACTTAGCAATCTAACATTTTTATGGCTGGTGCCAGATGTGCTAAAATTGATAGGTGACTTCAAAAAAAAAAAAAAAAAAAAAAAAAAAAAAAACCCTATTACGTCTGCTAAAAGAATAAATACCTTGGTAGAATTAATGTTTAGGGTAAGTTATGGCGTGTCACATTTAATGCCATCAAATCAGTTGCAGTCCTGTTTTCCACTGAGAATATTAAACAAGACCATCATACACTTTACCTTAGACTCACTGCTACACCCGAAGCACATCAACACACACATTTAGGAATTACTTTGACCACAAACGTTACTTGGCTTTCCCACATTACCCGCACCATCAACAAGGCCAATCAACGCCTTGCTTTACTTCGCCGACTCAAAGACAAGCTTTCTCGCAAAACTCTGCTAAGGCTTTATTCAACCATGGTGCAGTCAATACTCGAATATGGAAGTACTCTATTTGATAACTGTACTATCGGTCTTTCAAATTCTCTTGAAGCTGTACAATACGAAGGTGCAAGAATTTGTACATATGCCTCACGCCATACACCCCGTTTTCTTCTCAGTGAGCTGGGTTGTCAAACTCTCTCTGTCCGGCGGAAATACCAAAAACTAGCTCTTTTTCATAAAATGTTACACAAAAGTACACCTCAGTACCTGTGTGCCATCATACCTGAGGATCTCACGCGCAAAGCTAATCTCAACTTGAAAAATCGTTCTGATATAAGACAGATTCGATTCAAAACTAAACGTTTCGGCGATTCTTTTCTCTCGTCAAGCATCAAACTTCGGAATAATCTTCCCTCAGACATCAGACAGTCAGCATCCCTGGGAATATTTAAAACTAAATAAAAAAATACCCTTTTGTGTGTTGACATTCAACATGACTATTTTTCATATGGAAAACGCTTTCCGAATATATGTCATACCCAACTGCGCCTTGTTTTTTCCAGTCTCAACTCGCATGTTCACAAATTCAATATTGTCTCGTCTCCTTCTTGTACCTGTACTGCCCCGGACGAGGGTACTTATCATTATTTTCTAGTCTGTCCCCGTTATTCAGTTTCAAGACTCAAATTATTGAATACTGTGTGTCATCTCTTGGCCCCTGGAGTAAATCCTACCCTTATTACCTATTTGACAAGTGACATCTTGATTACATGTTTCACCAAAGATAGCAAAGATTCAGCCAAGGACACAAATGAAGGTATATTTAATGCAGTGCAGCTCTTCATTACTGAGACCTGAAGGTTCGAACTTTAAATCTAAAGACCGGCTCATGGGGAAATTGTTATATTTAGTGGCTTTACTTATCTAGAACATTTTCTATGGTGATTCATACTCGTAATGTGATTATATACACTTAACATCTTATTCCTCGATGCGTTTTCCCTCCTAATGGGTGCGTTTTTGATAATATTCTCATTGTATTGTACTTTGTGTCTTGTAAATACTCTGTGTGTGTCTTTTTGTACTGGAAAACCATTCGATTAGTCTCTCTTGTACTATTTTGGTGATCCAAATGAAATAAATATGTTTAAATCTATTCAAAATCTAATATCTTCCCAAATCCAACTCATTGCATGCTCAAGCAATGGATATCAAAGCCAACACATGAGCTGGGAGGCTACTTCCATGAAATCATTAAAGACCACAACAACGACAACGCAATACTTGCAGATACCACACACAGATCACCACATCAAACGGATCACTCTGTACACATCGTACATTCTTTGTAAGAAACAAACTTTAATAGTGTTTCATTAATACATATTTTTGTTTCTCATCTTCAGATGTCAACAAGTTAAAAGTTAACTTTCACCTCTTTCCCTGCTAAGTACCAATTCTTTTCTTTCAGATTGTCTCACTGAGAATATGTTGACAATCAGTCGCCAGATATTGCTTCTGTCAAGGCACCCTATATGTATTTTCATGTTTCTGGTCGATCATCCAAATATATTGTAAACCTGTTTCTTTGGACACTCTGTCCGTTTTGCTCGTGAGGCGGCACTTGTCTGAGGAGGAGACTTGTCCTCAGGTTTTTCCTGTCATTGCTGCATGTTTGACCCGAATCATCTGTTTTGGTACGTCACCATGTTGTCCCGAGGTGGCCTCTTGACCAATATACCTGCTCAGCTGTATTCTCGTTTACCTGGCTGGCGTTCAACCTATTTATTTCCTCAACACTTTGCTGATTTTTTTTCTTTGAATACTCACTATCTTGTACCTTTGGCCTTTGGGAGATTTAAACAGTCCATTATGGCCAGGATTTCTTGGTTACTGGTCGGGGCTAATAATCGATGTCAGGGATTGTTTGTTCATTTTGTGAATCTTTGATATGGTTGACCGATCTTTGGTTACAAAAACCCATGTGCGAGTATACAAAAGCAATGGCACAACTGGCCTGTTAATAGCTGAATACACAAGTCACGCCCCAGTGGTCTTGCCTGATGTCCTGCAAGGGTGTGGGTATTTTACAAAGAAATACACTAGGAATATGTACATTTTCCCTGAAAACTGACCACCGAAACCAGGGATACACTTTGTATGAAAAATGCTGAAAAGAAAGTTTTTCAGTCACACTTATAGTGCTTTACATACTTAAATTATGAAATGCCCAGTCAATGGTGGAATACATACTTTATTCAAATTTATCAAAGTTTGCAAGACTTTTTATTGTTCTTCATGTTCACTCATACATTTCACGCACATTCACTATTCGGTGAAATGCTGGAGTCGTTTCTTAACTTTGCTAAAAGGTTTTCTTTAATTTTTCTCGGGGTACTGAAAAGTCTATTAATTAATTGAACCGATGTCGGTGTGGTAAATGCCTCCATGCATTTAGGAGAGGCAACTTTTTGACCCAGACATTGCGATAATTGGTATCCCCGAAGAGGTTCCAATGTTCTAACAGCGGCAAATACAAACCATTTGCTCTCAACACCGTCCGAGTAGAATTGCAAATACGACAAGAAATCCGATCAGTTACTCACAGTCGTGTGTCCACATTGGTCACTGGGTACTATTAAATAAGTGTGATACTCGATAGAGTCCAAATTTGAGATACTCCCCATAAATTCAGAAACAAATCCAGAGAGTCTATTAAAACGTATACCGCGAGTTGCTACCACGTGACCACGCATATGTATTTTGAAAATAGTCCACTCATTTAGTCAATTATGTGTTTTCGGTGTTTGTTAGTCATTCACAGGAATGTTGCCCTTAATCCCGAGCAAATGTTCACAGACGGGCTTGGTGTGATAATTAATCAGATAATTAAAACCCTTTTTTTGGAAAGGGGGGGGGGGGGAGAAGCAGAGGAAGTCGTATATATTTTGGTTGTGACAATACCCTTTTTTGCTTCAGAATCGAAGATGTTTCATGAAAATGCCGAGAATGTAGATTCTTTTTTACCCAAGAGAGCATTTATGTTCATAATTTATGTTAACCATTCGAACATTTTGCCACTTTTGTCATAGGCAAACGGAAATTTATTACGTTTTGTTTGTTTTACTGCATCGTCATAATAAATTAGAAATGAAAGAATATTAGAATGTGTTATTTTACAACATGCAAATTGCAAAAAGGCAAATTTTGCAACCACCGACACTTCACACACACACACACTTCTTGCTTAGGCTCCAGAACCATTGTGGCACACAGTTTCGCCAGGCATGTTCATCCAGTGCGAAAACCTAAAATGCTTTGTGCATCGCTCTGGGCGCAGGTCATTCGTTGCATCTGACATGGCAGTTCTGCTGTTGTCCGATACCCACTGTTCCAACGTTGAGCACTGCCTTAATTTACGGAAATGTAAACGTGCTTAGTGTCTGTCAATATTCCTTGGATCTTTTTATTATCCTCTGAACGTTTTGGCAGGACTACAAAAATTTTCAGGAAGTCTATTTTTTGTGTGTACGGATACCATAGTCCACCCATCGAAAACCTTTACTCGTATGTCACTCAATAATCTGAGAATAAACTGTACCTGGCTGGATGATGTGTGGGACCTGACAGTATATGGGCTTTCAGTGGACACCACATTGCCAGAAGCCCACATGCTTATAGCATGTACACATGTGTGTTGAAAGACAATGTCCACCAGGAAACCAGCACTACATTTTTTCTTTGGGGGTAATTTTATATATCAGGAAATAAGAAAAACAGTACGCACTAAAATCTTAATATTCAATAAAAATAGTTATTGTCTGTTCAGTAGATAGACCTGATGTTACTGCTAACAGGAGGAACCTGCATTGACCTTGACTTTGCCTCAGTAATAATCTTTGTGTGTGTGTGGTGAGTATCACGAAGGAGGTATCACATCATGTGTTATCCACGGAAAGGCCTCAACTTTTGAAGTCTTCTATATTTCAGCGTGATGCTGGTCCGTGCACGAAGGGAGATGGAAGCTGCCAGACTACACGGGACTCCACCCTCACACAAGTCAGGACGCCATCAGTGAATAGTTCTAAAGACGTGGTAATGCACATTGACAGATATGACCAGACAGTTCGAATACTTCAGTTTTGACTATGTACTTTTGAAGTTATTTCAGTGTACGCTATTCAACTACGGCTTTACATGGTTACTGTTCACAAGGTACGTGAGCAAATACATAAAAGTGACGTCACAGCGTCAAGCGGGACCTGCGCAATGGGTCACCGTTACGACTGCCTTCTTTACCAGAA
Source organism: Hermodice carunculata (assembly GCA_964020975.1). Classification (NCBI taxonomy): domain Eukaryota; kingdom Metazoa; phylum Annelida; class Polychaeta; order Eunicida; family Amphinomidae; genus Hermodice; species Hermodice carunculata. The sequence continues at coordinate 49,057,813 of OZ026625.1, forward strand.
TGTGTGGCATATTGTCAGGTTATGAATTTAAGTTTTACATGCATATTTACAAACCTTGTTGTGATTTTGTGCATTTAACTGGTCATACTTGCAAGCCATGAATTGACCAGACAGAGACTACAATTGTAATTTATTCTGTTCCATTGTGTGATAGCTGCTTTTTTGGTTTCACTCTCACCTGAAACTGTGCCGAAAACGCAGTTGTTTGGTCGTATGGTTTTAGCTATAATAATAGTGGAATCAATAAAGATGGCCGTTGGACTGGATACAAAGATCTTGGATTAAATAAAACCAAAAAGTTGCTCTCTCTCGTTATGACAATTCTATGATAAAGCAATAATAGTTTCCTACTGTGGTCAAGCGATGTGTCTGGGAATCTCACGTCACTAAACTCAATCTTGGTGAATCGACAATGCCAGTCCTGACATGTACCATGCTGTAAATAAGAGTTCATCTTCATGGTAGATGAAGCCATGAAAAGCTAGGGGCGATCTGACTCACTGTGTACTAAAATAATAAAAATGACTTTGTCAGCCATATTTGCGTTATGCAGAGAGTCACACCAGCTGCCCTCATAGCACATCTCCCGGACAATACTAAGACCTCTACTTTTACACTAAGTGTGTTTGGATTACATGAATGAGACCGGTGTTTTATGGGGAATTGGTTGTCTTTAATGACAGTATCAGACTTTCAGTGTGCTACAAGTTAAAAAACCCCCATAGATTTATGAAGAATGCAAGTCTGATATGTAGGGCTTACTGCTTTGATGTGAAGGGAAGGGATGGGAGAAGCTAGTCTTTGTTCAATAATTACCTCGGCACATTTTGATCTTTTTCCTTTCTATCTTGCACCTTACATGAATAAACATTTATATTGTCTTTCCTGAGTTTGGGAAATTGTTTAATGACTTTGTAAATTTTCACAAACGATAATATCCTCTTGTTAAATTTATAAGGGTGACTTTCATCACTTTCTAAGTCCTCCAAAATATGGATTTACTGTAACCAACAAAAATATACATTGACGGAGTACATCAAATGAAGGTGTGTTACAAATCCTATCCAAACCAAATGAAATGAAATAATCATTCATTTGGTAACATCGTTTATGGCTTTATGTCGATATTAGGTACCACCCTGCTGGTCAGCAAAATTTTATTAAAAAAATTCACCGGGTTTTAATAGATAATGCTAAATCAGTTGTGAAATCGCCGATTCTAAAACAATCAGTTTTGTATAGTTTATCAAAGAGTTCTTGTGCTTCATTTCAATTGACTTTCTCCGAATCCACGTGGCACACAAGTTATACATAACGTTCGCAGTATTACTATAGTCTATCAACCTTGCTCTGCGGAAACGCATTTTGTGAATATTACAACAATGGATTATTACTTGCCGACATATCTAATGCATAACCTTTTCTCATCAATATACCTTACTTTTGAGGCATATGTGGTAGCTATATGCACTTTGTATTTCTTTTCAGTCGCATTTTGGGCCATTTCTGCGGTCGCAAGCAAAACTTAGCGCAATCCATATCGTCCAAGAAATGATAAGTGCGCGTGCGCACGTGATTAACAGGTCCTTTTAAACTGCCGGCACCGTTCGTGAGTAGACCGCAAAAACGCTAAAATTGCTGGTTACAGAAATAAATACAAACCCCACTGCAAACAAATTTCCTTCAAGAGTAGGGTAAACTGCTCAGATTTGGTTATGTATGAAATACATGGTCATTTTTCTCGCTATTTACGAAATATTCGAGAAATCCCCTTCCGTAACTCAGGGTTGACAGACTATAATGTATGTTTTCGTGTCTGTAATACATGTACCCCACAAGCTTACAAGTGTTTCGTCAGGGCGTGTACCATGCAGTTTACACCGAAGCTGAGACCAGACCCAAAGGAGCGTTATTCATTACATAGTCTTGTTTTCGGTATGCTTATTTCTTTAACTCATACTGGTCACTTAAATGCATTTCAACTGCTTCATTTGTGTATGTGGAGCACAGTACTATTTAGATTGTTATCAGAAAATTAAATTTGGATGATAAATAAACGTTGAATGTTGCCAAACATTTTTAAAAATGAGACTTATTTAATATCAAAACTGGTGACAGATCAAAGACATGAAGGTAGGTTTTTTGCAGTACACCTACAGGGTGTCATGGCAATGAGGTATTCCTTTGAGTATCCAAGGCATATAGAGCAAGAAGTCCACGCACCCTAATAGCATGTAGCTGTTGCAACTCTGTATCCATCAGATGTACTCTATTAGCACAGAGTGGTCTCCTTGATCCAGATGGACACTATTAGGGTACACTGACCATGAGAGTGTCATTGATTGTAAAGAGCAAGGATTTTCTACCAGCCATCTGGTTGGAAGACTTCTGGAGCTAAAACGTCAATGCAGAAGCCTGTGCAGCTCAGACGTATCCAGCGTAGCAGGGCATTGGTGTGGGAGGTATGTAGGGCCCATAGATGTTAGCTGAAAACATGTAATCCGTAAGTCCTATTTTAAGCATAAACTCCCGCGCAGGCAAACCTGTGGAAATCCCAAGCTTGCATTTCCCATATCTTTGGGCATGAAGTCCGTGAGGTCAAGAATATAGTCTTGAAATAAAGATATTTTAACTATTTTTGTTTTTACTGCCTCAGAAAAGGTCGCATGAGCAGCTTGTGATTCCAGGTTAATCGTGACAGGTCTATTGACAAATAACACTGCTGATTAGGCCTGGAGAGAGTTGGATACACGCCCAGCCTATGCACCTCTAAGATACAAGGTGGAAGCCATAGCAGCTTTCTGCCCTCCCTTATCGAAATGGCAAACTTTGCACTTTAAAAAGATTGTAGAGAAATTCTACAATGGTTTGAATAGAGGCTTGTGATGGGTCACAATTCTTTGATATTACTTTACAAAGATAGCCAATAGACCACTTCATAGGGTTCGGGTTTATTCGGTTCACTTCGGGAAGCGCATCCTGCTTTGTTTACATTTTGTGCTCGGCCACGCTGGCCGGATTACATGTGGAAGCATGAGAAAGTAAAACACAGGACGTGCTTGGATTTAACGAAAAATCAAACAGTCAGCAATCTATAAATGCACATTTCACCACTGATGTGGCAATTTAGGTAAAAGATTTGCACTGTTCAACACAATTCATGCTGTAATCACTAGCGTTTGCCGTGACATCCGTTGTAAACATATGACGGCGTGGGCCCGACTCTGCTCCTTGCTGATTGGACAATCAGCCAACAATGGAATGCATAATTAATTACGGTCCGGAAAAGTTCGGCACAACTCGGTATAAACAGGTTTGAGACAAAAATCTGAAAAGTCTATGGATCGAGGGTTTTCAGGCCACTGTGAAGTGACTTATTTCAATTTCGTAGCTTTTATACCTTTTCCAGAACTTTTAGTATGGGAAAAGATTGAGGGTTAGTTTATTCAAACAGTTTGTTCCAATGGAATGATAGAATATCTATTATCCAAGCAAATTCATCTGGATATGGAGAGATAAACATTGATAACCTTTTGGTTCTCTGGCGGCAAAAATATCAACCTTGGGCCAACCCGAAAGTTGCAAATTTCCTGAACTATCGTGTTAAGCAGGGACAGCTAGGTATTTATGATCCGTGAACTCTTAATGAGGAGATATTTGGTATTTACTGGCCGCGCAGTCACACATTTATATCAAACCAGAAATCATTTAATTCCCATTATGCCCAGCCTGCATGGCAAACAACACAAACTATCAGATATTACATTCCTGCCTTCCTTAAATCAGTTTTCCAAAATAGCGTCGAAAAAATGGCACTTCTACATATTTCAGCTTTTCCCGATATAATAAAACATTTCTTGAAACTAAATCTATATATATATATATATATATATATATATATATATATATATATATATATATATATATAGATTTAGTTTCAAGAAATGTTTTATTATATCGGGAAAAGCTGAAATATGTAGAAGTGCCATTTTTTCGACGCTATTTTCGCATACCCGGCCCCATTAAACCATTGTTTTTAGGAATGGGTATTGGGTACAGTAGGTATGCGCGTTTCCCATTTTCGGCTAGGTCAGACTAAGTCTACGGGCCTTACCATTTCAGACTGAGTCTGCCGGTGCTTACTCACCAAAAATGTCATTTGTTTTGAAACATTAAAGTTGGTAAATCTGCTATACATCAACAGAAGGCGCTGTACTCCGTTATCCTTTCACAACGTAATTGGTCTGACATTGAATATTTTTTGTTGGTAAATCTGCAATACATCAACAGAAGGTGCTGCACTCTGTTATCCTTTCACAACACAATTGGTGTAACATTAAACATTATAAGTGCCATTTTAAGGTCTTCTGGCCTTGCTATAAAATGTGCCAGGGAGGGCTTGGTCATCATCTTTCTTTTATAATACAAGGTAAAAACGACCTACAAAATGAACTTTTGACATTTGTACAAGACGTTTCAAATCATCCGGTCCTGTTCGAAACAGTCACGAAACCTGTAAGTTTTTTATAAATCATGCGTGTCCTCTTGTGTCATGGGCAATTTGCACATGCATGTTCCAAACTGCATGGGCAAACTTAAGGTCAGTCGTTTGCATCTGCTATGAACATGAACTTGTTTACACCGAGGTCAAATCAGTCATGTGTGCATTTATGAACACAGCTCAGTGTGTACCAACGCCAAAGCCAAAGCCATAATATACTGATGGAACCATAATCAGTCAAGCGTGCATTTGTTATGAACACACGATTGTACACACCAAGACCAAAGCTTTAATAATAATAATGATGATGATGATGATGATGATGATGATGATAATAATAATAATAATAATAATTTTTATTGACCTCTGCGAACGGAGAATACAAGTTTACATCTGTACAATATAATACAAATCAATACATATAGACATAGACATATAAAACATAACCATGGCAGAAATGAAAATTGACTAAGATGAAGATAGACCAGCTGCCCATCGTAATGTAAACAATATTCAATATTACCACCCCCTAGTGGAGAAGCATCCCCCCGGTGAGACTGCCAGCCAGACCCCTCCGTCATAAAGCTCAGAAGGATCTGGTCAGCAGCCTCACCAGGAGATAATCCTCCCCGTATGGCTTAATAAAGTTTTCTTTAAAAATAAGTCCACGGAGGCTATCAATAATACCATTCTCATGTGTGTGACTATCATTATGCACCATATTGGGATAAAAGGCAGCCAGTACAGGCGAGATACCTTGGGCAACCAGTCTGTGGATCAAAGTACCAGGGCATGTATAGCCATCCACAAGGTAGCGGGACAGAAAATGGATACAAATATCCCGTGCAGAAGTAACACATTTAAAAATGCGCCAACACATAATGTGCGCTTCTTAACAGAATCTAACACTGGTTCAATGCCCATTGCCTCCAGTAAACATGAATGATGGGATCTTTTGCCCAAGCCAAGGCAGCATTTTATAAGCTCACCCTGTACAGAGTTAAGCTGCCTACCCATATTATTATCAAGATAAATACACTCTAAACCATATAACAAGGAAGGCAAACAGGTGGATTTCCATAAATATCTCTTAGCGTCAGTGCTTATTCCAGGGTAACACATGCCAACTTCTCTCAAACTATAAAACAAACGTCTACACCCACCTACACGTTTTGCAATATGCTCATTATGCTTCAATTTATTATTAAAGATGGCACTAAGTATTTCCAGATTACTCACATTCTCAATCTCATTACCCGAAATGTACCATTTCGGCTCATGTGTTAACCCAGAACCAACAACCATGCATTTAGATTTTTTCACACCAAAGACAAATCCCCATTCTTTAGAATATGAGTCACAAATATCAATCAAATTCTGTAGTCCTGAGACTGTAGAACTGACCAGTGTCACATCGTCAGCATAAGCAAATGCACTCACTTTACATTTTCCAATACAAATTCCTGAATCACTAGTAGCCAGTTTTTGCAATAAATCATCCAGAAAAATATTGAAAAGATGCGGAGACAAAACACTACCTTGTCTCATTCCCCCATGTTACACTAAAATAACTAGATACATCTTTATTCCATCTAATACATGCCTTAAGATTCTTATACCAAGTGTGTAAAAATAGCCAAAAACATTTAAATTTTTTTCCAATTAACTTGTAAAACAAACCATCATGCCACACTCTATCAAAACACTTGGCTGCATCCAGAGAAGAAACAAATAATAAAGAGTCCTGCTGTTTAAAATGAGCCATAATATCTTGCATTAAATTACATGCCATAGAAGTGTCCCTACCTGCTCTGAAACCATACTGGTCTCGAGACACATTATCATCAGGTATTAAAAACTGTTCACTAATTTTAGCAAAGGTGGAAGATAAAGTAATAGGGCGGTAACTATCCAGCACATTGGGATCTAAAGTAGCTTTCTTTAAAATTGGAATAATAACACCAAAGTTAAAGATAGTTGGTACAACTGTAAGATTAAACAGAACATTATACAAATGAGTTAAATGTTTAAGCAATGTTACAGAATTACCATGCAAAATATGACCTACGGTAATACCATCATATCCAGGAGAAGAATTATCATTAAGATTCTTAATATGAGCCTCAATTTGATCAGTAGTGACATTTACTATTTCAAACTTATTCAAATGTTCATCATACTCTTTAGCCACTGCCTGTTGTATAACATGTTTATCTTTGGTCATATTAACAGATTTAATATATTGATGGAATTAAGACAATGAAAGACTTAAGCTTTGTGCTGGTAGGTGTGATCATAGTATGATGGGCTATCTGCACTTGTTCCAAATTGGCCATAAAATGAATTCAAAAACAAACCAGCTCTCAACTCTGCGAGCTGGGTTTGATTTTTTGACATGAAGGTGTGGGGGTGGCAGTGGGAGAGCAAGTACATGATTGGCTGAGCTGTGACACCCCAGCCTGTCAACTGTGCGACGTGGGTTCCATTTTTTGACGGGGGGGGGGGGCAATCTGTTAGAACACCAGCCTCTGTCCTGCAAACCTTTCTGACAATCCTCCACAGTTCTGTTGTCTGGCATCCATATCTCATTCTGACGTTCTGAATTTTCCCCGTTTTCATGGAAAAGCTACATGAACATGTAGCATATGTCAGCAGAAGTATATATGTAGTTGGAATGTATTAAAGTCCAAAAGCACCGCCATGGCGATTGATGTAATCTTTGGCGTATTGGGTATACGTGTCATTGGGAGGATATAACCGTTTTAGACGAAAGATTTAAAAAAGTAAAAAAAAAAAAAAAAAGCCGTATTCATAAAATTCAGTCCATCAATGAAAGCAAAGTTGAATACAGCAAAGGATAGAGATTGAAGAACCACCAAAAACATCAACATTTATCTTCCAACACTAATGTGAAGAAAAAAATGACTCCCAACCTTAGACAGGTAGTCACCCGCAAAAGGCAACTGGGTCCCGAACCAGCACCCTTAACCCCCAAATCATTCGTCAGCAACTTTTGACCCTAGTTTTTTTTTTCCAAAACACACTGGACCAACCACCCCAAACCTTTCCTCACTCGCGCCAAAGATAAAAAGAGAAGCAGCAGGCCGGCCACCTCTTGGTCGTCATGACCCGCCAGTCAGCCGAGTTGGCAGCGAGAGGAGAAAGTAGGCCTACATCATTTTCCCAATATCCATGAATCTGAAACATAAAAAAAGCTCCACATCTGTAATAACCACGAGTCCGAGAACACAGCCCACATCACATTATGGTCAATGGAGTGTTTATCAAATAGTTCAGAAAAGGATTCCCCATATGCATAAATTTCGTCCCCACAGTGCGAGCAAAGTTAAATACAGCAAAAGGTAGAGATTCAAGAACCACCAAAACATCAACCTTCATCTTCCAACACCAATGTGAAGAAACAAATTTTACTCCCGACCTGAGACAAGCAGTCACCCACAAAAGGCAACCGGCAGTCCCAAACCGGCCCTCTCAACCCCTGAGGTCCAAATAAAGAACGGTCTGTAAGAAACATAGGCTTGGAAAACACCTATGGTAACTATTATCTTCACAGGGATTTGCATCAGAAAAATAAAAGTGTGTCAGTATCAATTATCGTTGTTTGTCTTGTTCTCTGATCGAGGGCGCTGGACTGAGGGCGCGAGTCACTTCAGTGACGAGAAGGGGACAAACGAGATATGCCGCCTCCGCGCATTTTTTCCCGATTAAATCGCTTTTGTCCGCTGCATACATATAATCTTTACCTCCAGTTGTTCCTAAGAACCTACTTCGTCGATTGCAAGGCAACAATCGCTCCACTAGCAACAACGTACCGTTTTTTTTCACCTTTATTCTCAACTCTTCAAATAAGTCAGTCTTCATTGTACGGAAATGACCTTTGACCGACCCCAAACGGCACTTCGAGGATTACTGGCCTCTCATTGGCCAAGCTATCCCCGGTAAATCAAATTAATATATTGTTCAGTCAAGACATTTCTGTTTTACTTATATGTCAAACTGCTTTAATAAAATCTCAAGAATTTTTCTGTAAAATGCTTTATGAGCGGAGATGTGTTGCATTATTTTCTGAATAGTTTTGTTATAATTCCAAACACAAGTCTGTGACGTCACGCAAAGTGAAACTTGGCGGTATTTTTAACCTGACGGCAGGGAAGTAGAATAGATGCAGAAGTAGCACCACTATGGGTGGAGAATATGCTACAAACTGGTTAGTAGGCCTATTTACTCAATGTCAACGAATGATTAGAAACCACTGTGGAAAGAAAACTACAATATCATACATTGATCTTTCAAAGAAAATAAATATGAAAAAATTGAACAGAAATTGGGGAATTCTGTATTGTGGACTGTCAATCAAGATGTTGGGAGCTATAACTTATAAGCTGCGATTTACTGTAACATTAGCACTTTCATTCTTTAATCAATCATCAAGGCATCCAAAAATATTTTCAAAAAAACACTGCACACTTAACAAGTACAGTAATTCAACATTGTCAGGCCTTTTCCCACCAATATGACAATTATCATGATCGATTCTGCAATGGACCTTTAAATTACTCACCTCTGTTGACGCCATTTTGCCGACAATAGCTTGGCCAATGAGAGGCCAGTAATCCTCGAAGTGCCGTTTGGGTCGGTCAAAGGTCATTTCCGTACAATGAAGACTGACTTATTTGAAGAGTTGAGAATAAAGGTGAAAAAAAACGGTACGTTGTTGCTAGTGGAGCGATTGTTGCCTTGCAATCGACGAAGTAGGTTCTTAGGAACAACTGGAGGTAAAGATTATATGTATGCAGCGGACAAAAGCGATTTAATCGGGAAAAAATGCGCGGAGGCGGCATATCTCGTTTGTCCCCTTCTCGTCACTGAAGTGACTCGCGCCCTCAGTCCAGCGC
>OZ026625.1:49067429-49089429 GCA_964020975.1 Hermodice carunculata
CATTTTTGCAAGAAACGATTCAAAACCAAAAGTTTTACCTCAATGGGTTGTAATCTTAACAAATAACCATTCCTTCAATTTGTGTATGCCACATTGCATGCATTGTTGTTTAAGCTCAAATATAAGCAGATAACATTATATGTACCCTAAAATGCAAGACAAGGTCCGGGGGCTTCACCTAAGTGAGACAGGGCCAACCCATCCCTCTTGAGTGAAGATACCGGAACCCCAAATTTCAACACCATATAAACATTAGAAGAAAAGCGGTTCTATGGAGGATTTCTATTTTAACAGGTAACATATTTCTCAGACAAATGTACTAAAATATGACTTTTTTTGTAAAACAGAGTGTGCAATATTTGTTTTTTTAATAAATTTTTTGTTTTAAACTAGTCAAAATGCTTGTCTACTTCTAACAATACTGCTTTTAACCCACTGTTAGGTTCATACAAATATTATCTCATGGACGTCACAAGAATCATTTGCTATATTACTTTCAAGTACATCAAATCAATCGTCTTTCTCATGATAGCAACCTTCAGGTGGAATGTACTTTGAACCAAGTGACAAATCTTTATCTAGGTGTAAAAAATCTTATATATATATATATATATATATATATATATATATATATATATATATATATATATATATATATATCTAAGCTTCTTAACTACTCTGTTATTGAAATTCCTTTTTTCGAGATTAAAAAAATATTTAGTAGGTTTTTCCCCCTCATCATACCATCTAACTCTACTTCTAAGTATAGCTCCTCTTGTTTCTTCTTCCATTATGGTCTCTAAATTCAATCTTATCTCCTTAATTTCTTTCTCAATTACTTCACTTTGATTATCCATATATATATCTTCCAATTTTTTTAACTGCGTTTCTAAATTTAGTATTGTTCTTTGCTTCTCTTTTTTTCCGTTGTGAGGAATATTGCATTGTTTTGGTACGAACTTCCATTTTAATCATTTCCCATTTTAGTATGGTCCTGGTATATTTCTGCTGTTTGTATTATTGTTTCTTTTATCAAGTTAACATATTCTATTTCTTTTAAAAGTGAACAATTCAGTTTCCAGTAACCTGGACCTTTCTGTTCCTGACTTAACTTCAGTTCTAGAGTAACTGCAGAGTGATCGGATTTATATCCAGGAGTAATTTCACTCTTTTCAGTACAACCAACTAATCCAAAAGATACCGAAAAAAAGTCTAATCTACTGTATATAGGATAAGGGTTCTTCCTTTGCCAAGTATATCTGCACACATCTGGGTTTGCCCGTCTCCACACATCAACCAGGTCAGTTTCTTCCATCCAAGACAAGATTACACTTTGGTTTTGTAAATGAGTGGTTGCTTGACCGCCTTTTTTTTTTATCTAGATCAACAGGTAATATAACATTGAAGTCTCCCCCAATGATTCTATTGTCATTTGGCAAAGATTCTATATTTTGTATCAAAATTAAAAAAATTCAGGTTTGTCTTCATTATAGCCATAGACATTTACCAAAGTTAATCTTTCTTGATGTATTGTTATATCTAGAATAAGATACCGACCTTGGTTGTCTGTAATAACTTTATGGATATCATATTCAAAATCATTCTTAAATAGAATACACACTCCCCTGGCATCAGACTGTCCGTGACTTAAATAAATACTATAACCCCATTCAGCATACCACTGCTTCTCAATCTCTGACGTACCGTGGGCTTCTTGTAACATAAATATTGATGCTTTCTTCTTCCTAAGCCATCCAAATATCTGTCTTTTCTTTTCAAAATCTCTGATTTCTCTCACATTAAATGATATTATCCCAAGATTATTTTGCCTTTGCATTTGAAACATTGACCATCTTTTGCCTTTATAATAAAATGCTCTATCTGAAAATTTTTTATCAAATATACTTTGTTAGAAGATTGGTAACTTACAAAAGCATTAGTTATAAATTGTGTGCAGGTGTGCAGTTGGGGATCTGACCTGAGCCCCCTAAAAAGAAAAGAGAAGTGCAATAAAAGAAAGATTGAGGTCACAGGAGAATTTCAGCCAGCACATGGCCAAGTGGACAGGACAAGAATAGTTTACCCATGTTGCAGTTACCTCAACAGCAGTGGTTCTGTTTCAAGACAAGCAACTAGTTTACTAAAAATTTAATCACCAAATTGTGGTATTTAAGGAGTAGGTATAAAAATATAATCATACAAAGCACAATCATATACCTGAACATGAATATTTGATAACCTTCTCCTGAGAGGGGTACAAAGATTTGTTTATATTTACTCACTCCACCCCAGTCCCTGATTTTTCCATATATATCTACCTGGATTCAAGAGGAGGACAACATATTTAAATTCTTCACCAAAAGAGCCCTCATTCAAGTACCAACATGTCTGGTCTACAGTCAGTGGCTTCCACACCACCCGGCAAGCCATGCTGCAGCTGCCTCAAGGGCAGCCGCAGCATGACCTGCCAGTGTAATGACAAATCACCTTTACGTAAAAATATAAATATATGACCTATATATATATATCGCATACACTTAGAGCCCTCTTCCGAGGGACCGCAGTAACTATAAATTAACCATAAATGACCAAGATATAAAGACCTGATATGTAGTGATTTGTATTGACTTGTATCAAGGTGGCGATCTGGCAAACGCGCAACATAAGGCCCCGTGTTACATATTGTATTTCAAAAGTCCTAAGTCCATACATCTCCCAAAGGTGGAGCACATAGACATTACTTGGACGCCATAAATTTCCATGCAAAAAAAAAAAAAAAGACATTACTTGGAAGCCATAAAATTCCACGCAAAAAAAAAACAGAAACAAACAAACAAACAAACAAACAAACCCCCCCCAAAAAAAAACAAAAAACAAAAAAAAAACCAAAAAAAACAAAAACAAAAAAAACAAAAAAAACAAAAAAAACCCCAACAAATAAAACAAAAAAAAAACAAAAAAAAAGAAAGAAAAACAAAACAAAACAAAAAAAAAACAAAAAAAAACAACAAAAAAAAAAAAAAAAACAACAACAACAAAAAAAAAACAAACAAAAAAATAAAACAAAAAAACAAACCCAGTCAGCCTCCTCACCCCAGAACAAACCATGCAGGCACCACTTTCAAATATATCCAGTGCACTCCCCACCATTTTTCCCCAACAGGATAGATCTATACAACTCTATCTGTGCCTCCAAAAACACTGTAAGGACAGTTAGAAGCACATCGAGCAGTAAGACCCCCAGCCAGCATCCGCCAGACAGCCACCCATACAACTTGAAATTATAGCCACAACATAGAGAAGAGTGTATCAAGTCAAATAAAGACTGGATTCACATGTATGTCTTTGCCTACACCCTCTTGTTTTTGAAAAGAACAAGAGAAAGTATAGTACCAACATGACCAGGATCTCTTAACTGCCCAAAGAACAAATGAGCTTGGTATGAAACATATTGATTAGATACATCCATGTACAAATATGCAAAGGTTTTGCTTGTATGATGTTAACACACTTGGTGCCCATTTCTGGAAGAGAAATAAACTACAGTAGTCCCTCCCCTAGGAGACCGCCCCAAGCACCACCAAAAAGAAGCGGCTACACAAAGGGAGCGGTCCCCAAAAGGAGGTATAGGCGATATGAAAAAAATACCACAGAGGGACCTGACAATTGTGATCCCTCAAAGGAGGCAGTCTCCCAAAGAAGCAGTCTCCCAAAGGCGGGACCACTACACATGTATATTAGGGCGCTATTGACCCATCAATATGACCACTATTGGCATAGATAACTGGATAGCTCTTTATACACTCATATTCAATAATATGATATTCAAAAGTGTTTGTTTCCAGCCAGTCAGCTTAATTGATCCGCTCCCCCTTAAACTGGCCAAAGCTGGTCAGACGAAAATGCCGCCAGCCTCCATGTTTTTTTTTTTATTTTAAAAATTTATTTTCCTTGTTAGTAAGAAGTGTTTTGAATGAAAATGTGGATATAATCTATCAAAACAACATGTCCCAGGTCAACAGCCCTCCCCGGCGCAGGCTGGGCACTCAATGCCCAGCCTGCACCAAGGAAAGCTGCCAACTGAGTCTTAATCCAAAGAGGAAAGGGCCAAAACCAACTGTCACCTGATGTATCCGCAACATACACTGCTCTCTGCATTTGTGTTAATTACAGGAATTCGGCAGTTGAGTGTAAAGCAACACTGAAGGAGCCCAATCTACACTAGAACACCATACATATCAGAATAATCAATGTTCTTATACAAGTTATAACTCTTGGTTTTTCCAGTGAGTCTGGCTTTGACTTGTGCTTAACTTATCTCAGGCATGCATTTTTCCTTTATGTCTCCAACTAAGCCCATTACACAAAATTACAATATCAATATTGTGCATAATCCCAAACATTTAGACATACTGTATTCTGTCAGTCTTGCTGGAAGTCAGCAGAGTTCTGTACCCACAAAACACAACATACACTGCATCTTGCATTGTGTGTTAATTTCAGTTACACCACAGTTCAGCATCTTAGTACACAAAGGGAACCAAAATACACCCAAAGAACACTGTATCCGAGTAATCGGCCATTTAGCCATGTTCTTAATACATGTAATATGCGACTCCTGTTTCTTCTTAACGAGTCCAACTTTGACCCATAGTTGATTTGTCTAAAAAAACCCACGTTTTTTCTTTCCTTTTTCCCTCCCTCCCCCAATGCCCCTGCACATACAACACGAATTACATTGCATTACAGTTGTGAATAAACTGGACATTTTGAAATACCCTGAAATAGTTCGTGCACCAATTTTTTCCCTACTCCGATTTTTGTCAAAAGAATTAAAAGACGATTTATCCTTCAGTGGCAAGAAGCAATGAAAGGCAATTCAGCTCCAGACAAAAAACTACGTACTTATGCTAAATTTAAAGAAACATTTGTGTTAGAGAAATATTTATTAGTGATTCGAGATTATGCTTTAAGGAAAGATATTACACGTTTAAGAATAAGTGCACACAATTTGAAAATCGAAACTGGTAGACACAAAAGACCACACAAAATGCCTTTAGAGGAACGATTATGCGATACTTGTAATATACTAGAAGACGAATATCACTTTATAAGCGCTTGTAGAAAATATGAAAAGGAAAGAAGAAATATATATGGTCAACTAACCAATATTTTCCCAATATTTGATAATTTAGATGACTACGACAAATTTATATTCATTATTAGGCTAGACGATGTGGAAAAAATTACAATAGTTAACAAATATTTCTCCGAGACACTGAATAAGAGGGGAACATTGTGAATATGTATATTCCCCCTCTCTTTTCCCCTCTATTCTTTAGACTATGTACCCTGTGTAAACATCCACAAGTATGTACACTGATATGGCTCTCGAATATATCTATGGTAATTTATTGTTTTGTTGTTTTGCAACGGTACTTGTATTATTTTCTTTCTTCTGTCTTGTGTGTAATGTGATTTGTGGGTATATTGTGTGATATGAGTTTTTTTTGGGGGGGGGTTGTGTTCTTGTAACTTGTGTTTTCTATTTTTATGTGTTGTATTAACATAATATCATATTTGTAATTTGATGCAGTTAATAAAGTTTATTCATTCATACCCTATTTTATCCGTATTATTAGAAGTCAATGAGGTTTTATATTCCTGTAAGTGGTAACTAAGTACTCAAACACAAATACCTAATGAACCAAACCTGAACCAATAACAGGGTAAAGCCGATCTAGAGGATCAGAGTATGATTGATCGGCAGCTAAAGAGTTAATAAGGGTTTTATGGTGGCTGTGGACTGACACGTTTTGCCGATTAAAAAAAAAAAAAAACCTGTGTATTGCAGTTTACAGTATGATCGATCGGCAGCCAAAGAGTTAATGGAGGTTTTATAGTGGCTGTGGACTGACACGTTTACTTAAAAAAAACAACAAAAACAAAAAAACCACCTGCGTATTGTAATTTACAGTCACTTACACCAAGTACCCATAATAGTTGTATTGTTCCTTCTGCTGTTTACCTCCATACACGGTGTCCCCAGTGTGACTTCCATTCATGCGCAAGTCCGAACGCAATAATATATCCAGAGTCACATAAGTACATGCAGTATGCATCAAGGGGGGGGGGGGGGGGGAAAGAAGCCTGTTAGATCAGATAAATATCTGAATACACTACCTGTGTATTGCTATTTGCAGTCACTTTATATATCCAAGTGTCCGCAGTGAGTGCATTGTTTGTTCCAGTATTTGCTCCATACATTATTTCTCCAGTACGGCATGCATGAGCCTTTAACCCCTAAAGTGCTAATCACTGCTATAGCCATTTTAACATTACCGTTAAACATATAACGGTTAAAAAAATCAAAATTCCTCATGAATACCCCTCACTCAAAACACCAGCAAGCCTGGTCAAAAGCAAAAGGTAGTCTTGGTCCACAGCCTCCCCCGGGACACTGCGCACAAAGTGTACCGAGGAAAGGTGATTCCTCAGTCTTAAATCAGCCCTTATGATGCAGGCAAGGTGTCCCCAGGAAAGCTGTTTACTCCGTCTTAAATCAGCACTCCAAGGGTTAACATGTTTAAGAGCGCAGTAACGCATCCAATGCTTGCCCATATCGAACCCTGAACACGCGGTCATTGTTGTCTTTAGCAAAGACTTTACAGTCCCAGGACCAACAGTCTTTAATTCTTGAATCGTTCCGCAGCCTATTGTAGAGCTTGTACATCTCCTTACTGAGGTCATCTGTGATGACTATTCTTGAGCCTTTCAGGTTTTTCCTGCTTTTCATCACTTTCCACTTGGTGTCACGAAATTTGAATCGGACAATAATTGGTCTTGGTGTATCTGGATTTCGGTTGTTGGTGTACAACCTATGTGCCACTTCTATGTCCCATATATATATATATATATATATATATATATATATATATATATATATATATATATATATATATATATATATATATATATATATATATATATACATATATATATATATATATATATATATATATATATATATATATATATATATATATATATATATATATATATATATCCATAACAAAGAGCAAGAGCATACACTAAAAGCCCAGAAAACATCTTAAAGCAAACTTTCTTCTTTAATTTAGTCTTATGGTATCTTATTTAAGACTCTTAAGATGGTCTAAGATCTTTTTCCTGCCCAGTCAAAAAAAGAGAAAGTGAGTAAGACCCAGTAAGAGGAAATCAAGTCATGCTATGACCATGCGGGAAAGGAGCAGAGGCAGTCAGTCAATTTTCAGACCAGGTAAGACCTTCAGTGGCTGCCTCATTAGCATAATGAGATGATAAGAGTATATTCAGACTTGGAAAGACATTTGGTACCTGGCTCATTAGCATAAGAGAAAGGCCTGGGGGCAACAAAACTATTATAAGATCTGGTAAATTGTTTTGGGGTTAGGGTAATTAACACAAGTAACACGATCAGATATACCAAGACCTTGTAATTTGTAGTCACTAGTATATCCACAAAGTGTCACGAAACAGTATACTCTATGAATGCACTATCTCACTGAGCAGCATGTCCACTGATTTTTCATTCTCTGTCCTCCTTTTCAAAATCAACTCAGAATCCAGACCATGATACAGTAGTCCCTCCTTTGAAAGACCAATCCTTTGGGAGACCACCTCCTTTGAGAGACCACAGTTGTCAGGTCTTTCTGTAGAACTTTTCATGTTATTTATACCTCCTTTGAGGGACCACCTGCTTTATGTGACTGCCTTTCGGGTGGCACTAGAGGCGGTCTCTCAAAGGAGGGACTACTGTATATCTACATGTACCTAGCTAGAGATACACATGTACAGTACATACTCCCACTCATGTATGTTGTACCCACAAACTTTACCTCACCTGGCCACTATAGTGGACAGTGTATTCACAAGGCCATCACTGATGGAGGGCAATGTGAAGTTTAAACAAACAATACTTGTGGTCCAAGAACTGTGACAGCACATGTATATATGCAGCCATCCATTATAGCCTATCAACATGCAATACTATGTGTATGGCTGTTTAAAAGCCTTTTTTTTATTTTCTGTACTGTGTACCAACCATTATTTGTACATTTTCTTACTTTCTGTACCTTATACCAGGGCAAAGTTGTTACAAGTACCAGCATATATACTAGCTCCCCCCTCCCCTACTGCAACATGTCTTTGTTTATTTTAAATTGAGCTGCTGTTTCTACAACACACTGGGGGATGTAATACAACTACACCTGGTTACATCTGGATGTGGCAGCAACTTTACAATTTGCTGGTCAGTGACAGAGATCAACCACATGTACATATTATGGGGCCATTCAACATTATCAGCATTTTAACATTAGTATACAAAGTATGGGGGTGGGGGGGTGGGGGGTGGGGTAGGGTCAAGACCAATGTACATTTTCACTTCTTATTGAAAACATTGATAAATTTTTTGATCAAAATCAGCATTTTTGCAGGCTGTCAGGACCACCTCCACATTCAATAGAGTGGTAATTTGGGCCACACAAATGCAAATTTAAAAACTGCAATACTTTTACATATCCACAAAGTACATCATTGTATGTAGTGTGATGAAAGCTATTATGATGTTTAATCTGCCACTGCCAAAAAAAAAAAAAAAAAGAAAAAAAAATGTTGCTTTTTCATAAGTTTTTTAAAAAAGAAGAGGGTTTGTTCAGCCTTTCCACTCATATTTGTATGAGATCCTTTCACTATCAACAAAGAGATACATTTTTTCATGCAAGGAAATTTAACCAAGTTTAGTCACATCATACGTAACAAAACTATGGTCTTAGCATTTATGGACAGTATTTCTGGCAAACTTGTGCAACTTTATGTGGCAAGTTTAAAGCTTTTTTGCCATGTAAATAGTCTAAATATATTCTTATACAATGGGGGAAATGGAGGCACATTGTGTTGAATGTAAAATGATCCTTTATATTAACACAAAATGATTTAGGCTAACCATGTATTATATATGATATCAAGTCAAAATTCACCTGTTGAAATATTTTATAGAACATTCATCATTCAAAAATTTATGATGTAAAAAAGCTCATAATCACCATGCAAACAAACCCTGTTAAGGGAAATGCATGTGTGGGTTCAGTGTGGTTACAAAATAGTTCTGCCACAGCTAACTGGCTGGAGTTCTGAATTTTAGTTAGACAGGGTCCACTAACTGTGCAAGTCTGTCTCAAAATGTGCTTAACTGAGGCTGGTGAAATGGAGTGGTGCAGAGGTTGACAACTCCCATGGGATCACTGCCTTAGCACTGGACAAGCATGTTTGCACAGCTGTGTGTGTGTGTGTGTGGGGGGGGGGGGGGGTAGAGTAGGCTGACAGAAATTAACTAGAAAAGATTTGCTTCACAGCAACTCTGTCTGGGTGCCTTCAAAATGAAAACAGTTTGAAATGCTGCACTTTGCCATAGTTTAACATAATCTAAATTTCGTGTATTTGCCTAACTTTTATAAATTAAAATGCTACAGCTTTGGTTCTTAGTTCATTGAATGTGGCCATGTCACAAACTTAGAAAGTAAAGTTTGAATAAAACTACTTTCTATAATAGTTTTGAAGTTATTCAACATTTTAATTTTGTGTATTTGCCTAATTTGCATAAATTGAAAGCCTATAAATTTGGTTTATGTTCCCTTGGATGGGGCTATGCCACAAAGTAGGAATGGCACCTTTATAATAGTTTTCAAGCTTTTCAAGATTTATATTTTACATATTCATGGTTTGTTGGATGTGGCTTTTCCACAAATGTATAAATTAAAGTTGGAATGACACATCTCTATTTATAATAGTTTTGGAGATATTGGACTTTTAAATTTTTCAATGCCCCTTATTGGCACAATTTGAAATTCTACAACCAATATACTGTCCATTATATTGGCAGGTGTCACAAACCTATATGTGCACATTGAAATTTAGAGTCTGTCTGCGACGGTTTGGAAGACATGAAGCTTTTAAAATTTTACTTCCCCCGAATTTGATAATTTTAAACATCATGACTATTCCAAGTGAGATGCACAATTTCACTGGTTAGGTCAGTCACCATGCCAAGTTTGGTGGTTTTCACAAAAATTGGGTTGGAGAAAAACTCCTGACCAACTAGGTCGGTTGGGGGGGGGGTGACAGAGAGAATGCTTACTCATACAGTGAAACCTCTCTACAATGAGCACCCTTGGGGCCAGAGAAAAGTGCCAACTGCTCAGAGGTTCAGCCCTTCTGGGCAGTATGGATGAGAACACTGTGAATTCATTTAATTTTGCGGTGTTCTTCGCTTATTTCACTGATGCTTCAAAACCGTGAAAATTAGAACTCAGTGAAATATATTTTTAAGATGGCATTGATAGGGAGACAGAGAGAGTGCTTACTCATACACTGAAACTTCTCTACAGTGGGCACCCTTGGGACCAGACAAAAGTGCCCACTGCTCAGAGGTTCAGCCCTTCTGGGCAGTATGGATGAGAACACTGTGAATTCATTTAATTTTGCGTTGTTCTTCGCTTATTTCACTGATGCTTCAAAACCGTGAAAATTAGAACTCAGTGAAATATATTTTTAAGATGGCATTGACAGGAATTATAACAAAAATATTGAATTCAAAGTTTCAGTGAAAGGTCCAAAGTTCAAAAACCGTGAAAATTAATGCTCGTGAAAATAAATGAATTCATATATATATACATATACATTATTCATACATGCACATATACATGTTCAGTGTATACATACTGTAATTCAAGGGGATGTGAATACATGCAATACAAAACTGTCTTTGTTCCTTTATGACCTAAACAAATTTTTAACAGATGCTGTCATGAAACTACTTGTACAGGTACCTGTGAACTGACACAAGCACTATTCTTTCTCAGTACTGGCTATGAAGAACAGGCTTCATCTCACTGGTTACAAGAAAATGAATGAAAGTGTCCACACTGTGAGATGATACAAATCCACACAGTTTCAAAATTCACAAAGTCGTGTGAACAGTCATTGAGGACTGGAAGACCATACTTTGATGGGTCTAGCCAACTCAGCAGGTAGTCTATTTTCAACTGTGGGGTACATTCAGGCTTGTGCTGCCTAGAAGTCCAATGCCTGTGTTCCCTTGGGACTGATAAGCCAGCAGACTCATAGCCTCAGGCAAAAAAAGGGGACCAGCTAACACACCAGTCTCAAGAATGGTGCACTAAAAGCTCTGTCTGCCACTAGTGGGAACTTTAGCCTGCCTAGTACATATTGCAGCATGGAGCAGGTCTGTTCTTGCATGAACAGAAAAAGATTCCCTGTATTTTATTGACAACCTCGTTACACAGTTGTTGGGAGTGGTCGCCCCCCCCCCCCCACATCCCATTTGCTACAAATCCCAAACCTTCCAAACCATCCCCCCAGCATGCACGGATAGAAGGCTGCCTGTGAGACTGTGTGTCTCCATGGCAACACAGGACAGTGTGGAAGATATTAAAGCAGATAGCCACAGAAATGTTACCACATGTACCCACAAATGCACAAAACCATTCCTAAAACATCCCCAAACCACTGAAGCATCACCATTTGAACAAACGTGATTGACACCCACTCACAGCACATGACAACCAGTTTAAAGTGATTCTGCCCAGCGGATTTCAGAGAAGTTGCAAAATGTGAATTGTTGAAACCATGGAACGCAGACTCCAACAGAACCCCATACTATAAGCTTAGCTGACTGACAAGTCAGCTAAGCTAAAAACTTAGGTACATGTATCTCGGGTACAGGCCTGCCCATTAGTGTACAATGTAACTGTTAGACTGTAATAGATAACTGCATATATACATGTGTTGTCACAGTTCTGGACCACAAGTATTTTTTGTTTTAACTTTCAACACATTACCATCCATCTGTGATGGCCAATACACTGTCCACTACAGTGGCAGATGAGGTAAAGTTTGTGGGTACAACAT
Organism: Hermodice carunculata; assembly: GCA_964020975.1. Taxonomy (NCBI): domain Eukaryota; kingdom Metazoa; phylum Annelida; class Polychaeta; order Eunicida; family Amphinomidae; genus Hermodice; species Hermodice carunculata. The sequence goes on from OZ026625.1 coordinate 49,079,418, forward strand.
ACATGAGTGGGAGTATATACTGTACATGTGTATCTCTAGCTAGGTAGATATATCATCAGTGATAAGCTTGTCAATGTGCTATCCACTATAGTGGCCAGATGAAATTATTATGTAAAATTTGTGGGTACAACATACATGAGTGGGAGTATGTACTGTACATGTGTATCTCTAGCTAGGTAGATATATCATGGTCTGGATTCTGAGTTGATTTTGAAAGGAGGACAGAGGATGGAAAATCAGTGGACATGCTGCCTCTAGTGCCACCCGAAAGGCAGTCACATAAAGCAGGTGGTCCCTCAAAGGAGGTATAAATAACATGAAAAGTTCTACAGAAAGACCTGACAACTGTGGTCTCTCAAAGGAGGTGGTCTCCCAAAGGATTGGTCTTTCAAAGGAGGGACTACTGTATCATGGTCTGGATTCTGAGTTGATTTTGAAAAGGAGGACAGAGAATGAAAAATCAGTGGACATGCTGCTCAGTGAGATAGTGCATTCATAGAGTATACTGTTTCGTGACACTTTGTGGATATACTAGTGACTACAAATTACAAGGTCTTGGTATATCTGATCGTGTTACTTGTGTTAATTACCCTAACCCCAAAACAATTTACCAGATCTTATAATAGTTTTGTTGCCCCCAGGCCTTTCTCTTATGCTAATGAGCCAGGTACCAAATGTCTTTCCAAGTCTGAATATACTCTTATCATCTCATTATGCTAATGAGGCAGCCACTGAAGGTCTTACCTGGTCTGAAAATTGACTGACTGCCTCTGCTCCTTTCCCGCATGGTCATAGCATGACTTGATTTCCTCTTACTGGGTCTTACTCACTTTCTCTTTTTTTGACTGGGCAGGAAAAAGATCTTAGACCATCTTAAGAGTCTTAAATAAGATACCATAAGACTAAATTAAAGAAGAAAGTTTGCTTTAAGATGTTTTCTGGGCTTTTAGTGATACATACTGTCAGTTTTAACCTGATCACATAAATAACTTTATGTTTTCTTCACACAAACATTAATGCCCATAAGCAACGCAGTGAGAACTGTGCTCTCTCAGTAACAAAGCATGCGTAATCCACCTTGAAATAGGCTTTAATATTTGCAGGCCCAGTCTTGATAGTCAGTCATTGACTTACAAAAAGAAGCAACGACATACTCTGAAATAATTATATGCGGCATGTTCGGTGGACCGTATCTTTGTCTTAGTTCTTCAAAAGTTCAGTGAAGTAATCGATAATCAACACTCAGACACAGTCTTGTCTGATCTCTTCTGGGCTATTATAATATTGTCCCTAATGAATGTCCTTTTTTTATTCCACCTTATATATGCGGACTTTGTTCAGAATCCTTTTCAGTACTCATTCTCACCTGTACTAGCCTGCATAATTTGTTTCAACAGCTTGTCGTCACTCTCTTCAATGTTTTTTACAAGTGAAGTCCAATTTGAGTAAGTATTTTACAGACTAATCGCAACAGGTCGCTCCCGCCGGCCATATTTTGACAGAAAATCTGCCCATCCTTTTTATGCATGCCATTAGAAATCTTCCCTCTTCTGTTGATAACATTGGCACTCTGGAAGATGTTAGATCTTCATTCATGTTTAGGTGTCACATCTTTTGGCCTTCAGCATGTTTTCTTTCATAAACCAGGTTTTTTTGCATTCTGATTAACGATTGAAATTTGACGAGGCGAAGATGAGACATGCCTTGCTATCATGGTTTTGGTCCACGTGGTGACAGAGATATATGTGGCTGAAATATCAGAGCTAATTTTTGCCAATATCTGTAACTGCTTCAGTGGTATTTTCACCCAGTTCATCCTTCATACCCATAAGTTGATTTGACTCCCTTGTCGCATACTGCTAAAGCCAATCCTGTTTTGTTCTCATAGGAACTGAATGCTGATGAAAAGTGTCACTTATCCACTTGGCAACTTAATCTGCCAGGCTTGACATTGCCTGGTTAACATTGTGTAATATCATACCAGGTATGGCAGGTATGAGAGCCTTCATAATTCCAAGTCTCTCACTCCGGGCATGTCCAGGCCCCCTCTCCATCTGTTTCAACTTCATAGATTTTCCGCTTTGAGACCTTGTAATTTATTCCGTTTGGCTGACATGAAAAGCTGCTGCCGCTTGATTGACATATTTTATTAGTGCCTCCTTCATGGAGCTCAAAAGCGCCACATGTCCATCTCACCCGCCATCCCAGAAGTAAGCATGTCAAAGAAACCAGACAGGTACTTTTCTATTGATATTTATTGGTAACCACAGTTGTACTTTCCACGATTACCAGTTTGTATGTCTAACTTGCCGCTTACCCATTGTGAGCATGATAAATGTATCCGTGCCTCAGCGATAATTCATAATTCGGGGAATGATGACCAGACTAAGAAAGGAGCATCATGTAGTAAACAAATTTAAGGGAGATCGACCCAAACTCATTTCTACCAAGTGATTAAGACAATCCTGAATGGCTTAAAAAGAACTTGAAATATCTAAAACTCGCAACTAATTTGCTGAGCACGTAAGATACTAAATGTTAAAAAAATCGCAGAGCCGCCTGTCGCAGAAGTTAACATCCAGAGGTATCCAAAATTGTCCTCAAAATTCAATGTACAAGCATTTGATCAAGTAGCTTTGACGATTTTTTTAAAATTTTGCCCAAAACGGGAAAATTCACAATCACAAACAAAAGCCAATGGAGCATAATCATTTGAACAAATTAAGGGAGAGAACAACCCATCTGCATCCCCACCTAGAAAGTTTGAAGTGAACCTGGTTAACAATTTTTCAGTTAAATTGAAAATGAAAATTACCACTGTAATCGACATTGATTTATATTTTAATCAATTGGGATGTACGCATTGACCAACAGGTTCCTCGATTAAAATATAAAATGTTTTTCGTTGTTGTTGTTTACTGGAAACAGTAATTCAAAATACAGAATGCTAATGATGGTTTTGAAACATTACATGTTTTACTAATCGCTATGTCAGGCGATGTGCATCCGAATCCTGGTCCTCATCCAACGAACGCCTACTGTGATATCACCCTATGTCATATGAACATTCGTAGTCTTTCCAAGGATAAACTGGGGTGTATAAAAACATCTTTAGGGCAAGACTACCACATCATAGCTGTAACTGAAACATTTTTGTCTACATGCAATCAAGATAGTGACTATGATCTGCCTGGTTTTCACAGTTTTTTTTTCGTCGAGATAGAGCTGGTGGGGTCGGCGGTGGTGTTGCACTATACGTATCTCGGGCTATGAGGGTTAAAAGGAGAACTGACTTAGAAATACCGGGTAACGAAGTAATTTGGGCTGAAATCCGTCTACATAATAATAAAGTTTTAGTGGCGGTCGCTTACAGGCCACCAAACTCCTCTGTGTCGTTTTGGGACGACTAACAGGTATCTTACGATCTTGCTTACAGTAGTCCCACTGATAAAATTATATTAGTGGGTGATCTAAATTCCGACTTTCAAACAAATCACGGAAAGAAATTAAATACATTTTGTGCATCCAATAACCTTACCCTACATATAAAGAGCCTACAAGGATAACCGATCGAACAGCTACTTGCCTTGACCAAATAATCACAAATGTACCTAGTTTTGTGAAAGCTGCAACTGTACTTCCACCAGTAGCTGATAATGATTACTGTACAGTAGCTGCAAACTTATCATTTAAACATAAAAGAAGAACTCTTCTTTTCAAAGGTTTATATGGCTATATGCCAAAGCTGACTTTGATGTGTTTAGGGATTCACTGAGCAAGGTCGATTGGGATCCCTGCTTTGATACGGATAATGTTGATGAGATGTGTAAACTGTGGAGCAGTACTTTCTTAAATGTCACAAGACAAAATATTCCTAGCAGGACAATTACAGTTAGAGATGGTGACGCTCCATGGTACAGTAGTCGCCTACAGGCCCCAAAAAGGAAGGTTGATAAAAAACACCACAAGGCCAAGTCCACCAGAAATTTAAACAATTCCCATATTTGGCATTATTTTCTGGCCTTAAGGAACCAATACATAAGTGATTTGAGGGCAGCTGAAGAAGATTACTTTAATCGTCGATTTAATATTGTAAATAATTCTAAAAGGAAAGAAAAACGCTGGTGGAAAACTGTAAATTATTTTGTGAAAGGTAGTCGGGACTCCTCGAATAGCCATTTATTGGTCTACGACATTGTAATTTCGGACAGTCAATCCAAGGCAGCTGCCCTGAACCCTTTCTTTCTGCAACAAAGCTGTGTTGACGGTTCCACTTTCCATTGTCCTCCAATGTCAACTCAAAGTAGCTCTGGTAAAATTCTTGATAGTCCTACTATAAGTGAGGACGACGTTTATTTGGTACTGGCATCACTAGATGTCAGTAAGGCAAGCGGTCCTGATGGGATCAGTCCCGTACCACTGAAGGAAGCAGCCCTTCAGTGGCGCCCTCTCTTGCCAAACTATCTAACCTATCCCTCGAGAAAAAAACATTTTGCTATGACTGAAAAAAGCCAATGTCACTCCTGTTCTTAAAAGGGGTGACCCTAGCTTGTGCAGCAACTATAGACCTATCTCTCTCCTAAGTTGTGTTTCCAAAGTTTTCGAAGGAGTAATTTTTAAGTATGTCTTCAACTTTCTTAGAGACAACTTTACTCCGTCAGAAAAACAGTCTGGTTTCATGCTACTGTAAACCAACTAGTTTACTTATATCATCAATTTGTAAATGCTGTTGATTTACAGAAAGAAGTTAGAGTAGTTTTTTGTGATAGTACTAAGGCATTCGACAGAGTGTATCATCCTGCCCTCCTTTACAAGCTGCACAAGGTAGGTATTCGTGGTTCCCTTTTGGACTGGTTCAGCAGTTATTTGCACGATCGAAGTCAACGGGTTGCTTGACATGGCGATTTGTCGGACTGGGGTAGTATCGAAGCTGGGGTACCCCAGGGATCGGTTCTTGGTCCTCTCATGTTTCTTGTTTATGTAAATGACATCACCGATATCGTAAGGTCTAACATAAAGTTGTTCGCCGATGATGAAACTTTGTTTATTACCATCGACGACCCCATCAGCTATGCCGACGCTATCAACAGTGACCTGAAATCCATAGAGACCTGGTCTCGTCAATGGTTAGTCACTTTCAATAGTAGCAAAACCAAATCCACGCTTTTCACTAAAAAGAAGAGTCAAGATCAAAACCCACCCATTGTTTTTCTCGGTAACTCTTTAGAAAATATATCAGAACTTACACATTTTGGTGTAATTTTCAGTTCTGACTTGTCATGGTCAAACCACATAAATTCCCTTGTATGCAAAGCCAGGAAACTAATTGGAATTCTAAAACTACTACAATATAGACTCAATAGGCGTTCATTGGAAATTATATACTTCACATATATTAGACCATTAATGGAGTATGGGGATGTAGTTTGGAGTGGATGTACTCAGGCGGATGCTTCATCGCTTGAAAGTGTTAAACTGGCTGCAGCCCGAGTAATAACCGGGGCAACCTGTCGCACTAGTCATAGATTATTATACAGTGAGACGGGATGGGAGTCTTTGGCTAAACGTCGAGATAAACACAGGCTAACATTGCTATATAAGATAATACATGGGCTAACACCCGATTACCTTCATGACTTAATTCCAGGAAACGTGTCTTCTAGAAATACGTACAATGTAAGATCAAAAAATGATATAAGCCAGATATACACAAGAACTAGTATTTACAGCAATTCTTTTATACCAGCAACCATTCGTCAGTGGAGTTTGTTACCCAATTCAGTTCGAAACTCTGAGGATCTTGATACATTTCAGCGTAAATTAGACAATGATAAACCAAAGGTTAACGATTTATCCTACATTGGCAACCGGAAAGTAAGCATTCTACATTCCCGAATTCGATTGGGCTGCAGTCAGTTGAACCACGACTTGCATAAAATTGGCATCGCGAGTTCTCCTAGTTGTGCTTGTGGCGCCACAGTAAAAAATTCCTACCATTTTTTCTTTGAATGTCCTCGCTTCATTACCGAACGCAACACTCTTCAAATGTTTATTATAACCAAGGCTCCGTTTACATTAAATACAGTACTAAATGGAAGTTTAAAATATTCAAAAGCCGCTAATATAGCTATCTTTGAATCTGAACATACGTACATTATCCGCACTGGCAAATTCAACTGAAGTCCGCACTGGTTTCACATGGTAGTTTGTATATACGGTTAATATTACTAATTTTGTTATATAGATATGGGTAGGCCTACAATTTCAGTGGCCACGTGCGGGAAAACACCATTGCTTTAATTTGTAAAAGACTATTTCAAAGACTGTTTGTATCATTCATCTCTTACAGTCAATGCAAACTACTCATTACTCGGACCACTATCTGTGACGACTGGTGGTGTCATTATCTTGCATTCTGTTATGTTTTACTCCTTATTTTTTGCAAGAGGAATTTGTATAGGCTATGCCTGTTTTCCAATTGCCTTAATAAAATATGTTTAAACCAACAGAATACAAATCTGATTGTGTAAAAGATACCATATGAATGGTTGAAGTGCTCCTTACTAGCATAAATTAAAATGCTGTTTTTATTTTTCTCTAATTCTATACGCCTACAGAATGGACTTAAGAATAGAGGTTAGCACGACCGCTGCCCATATATGAGATTCAGATTCAGATTCAGATCAATTTATTCGACATAAAGTAAGATACATTGTAATCAGTAGTTGGTAATAACAATAACGAAAATTCTGTAACTGCAGGTTAAGTTGAACATACAAAATATTACCATACATACATCGAGATAGTCAGGATGACCCAGCTAAGGATGAGGAAACATCCGCTATCGCTTGGGCCACCTAAAATAAATCTACGTGGCAAGTTATACACCTGATTTCAATAGAATGTTACATGTGTACAGTCATTGCATTGAAGAAAATTAAAATAACTTTGACATTGGCATAGTGCAGTTCTTACAAGCAGATTATAGACAGTTATTGCAGACAAAGCAATTAGAAATTGAGCAGGTTTCAGAATATTGATTTATATAAAATGTTTTGGCATATCGAGAAAAACCATAATACGAATGTGTGTGAATTTTATCTGTTATGTTAAGGGGCGAATCGAAAAGCAATTTGGGGATAGAGTGTCGAATGCACTTTTCTGTGGAGGCATACTGGGGTATAGCATAGCGGGGGATATGACGATGTCTGGTAGGATAATTATGGGTAATTTGTAAAGCAGAAAACATGTCATTGAAGTATGCGGGTAATTCGTTTTTAGTATATCGATAAAAGAATTTCAGAGACTTAAGTTTGTGAAGATCTGGGGCTTTTAATAACTTTAGTTCTTTAAATAGTGGGTCAGTATGCGCATTATAACCTGCAGAACATATCAAACGGATGGCAGATTTTTGTAATTTAAGAATACGACCACAATCATAACCCCAAGCGAGTATTGAATAATTGATGTGTGGTAAGAACAGGGAATTATATATTAAAAGTAGGGTATTCTTAGGAAGAAAGTGGTGTAGTCTTTTAAGTATTCCAGTTGTGCGAGCAGTTTTGTTTGCAATTTTATTTAAATGAGCATTCCAGCTTAATTTGTCATTAATTATTAATCCAAGGAAATCAAATTCATTTGTCCTTTCTAGTCGGGTACCAACCATTTCTAGATCGAAGTTAAGGTTCAACTTCCTTTGAGGAAAAGAGAATAACATATATTTGGTTTTAGATACGTTAAGTGATAATTTGTTTGCTGCAAGCCAGCTATGCACCTTTTTAAGTTCGGAATTAATGGTATCTGAAAAGTTGTTAATGTTTGCTTGAGCTCTGAAATTGAGAGTAGAAACTGAGTTGATAAGAGTGGTGTCATCAGCATACAGAATAGATTCAAAATTGGGGACAGCTAAATAAAGGTCATTAATATATATTATGAAAAGAAGTGGCCCAAGGATGGAACCTTGAGGTACACCAGTTGTGATAGGTAATGGTTTGGAAGAGTGATCATCGAACTGAACATATTGAGATCTATTTGTCAGATAACTTCTAAACCAATTTAATGGTGTCCCAGAGATACCATAATACTTCAATTTGTGTAAAAGGATATTGTGATCTAAAGTATCAAATGCTTTGGATAAATCTAAAAATATTGCAAGAGGTGTTTCTCCAGAATCAAAAATTTTATATAATCTATCAATGAATTCCAATATGGCAGTTTCAGTACTATGGAGTTTTTTGAAGCCATGTTGACTTCTGTAGAAAATATTATGTAGCACAAAATAATCATAGAGTTGACAATAGACAACTTTTTCAAAAACTTTAGAAAGAACAGGAAGCAGAGAAATGGGCCTATAGTTATTAAGAACCTTCTCGTCATCTTTTTTATAAATGGGTATTACCTTTGCTTTTTTTAATTTATCTGGGAAAATGCCAGTGTTGAGAGATTGGTTTATAATAAGAGATAGAGGTTTAGTTAATGACGACTTTATATTTTTAATGAGTCGCATCGAAAGTTTGTCATGTCCAGTGCTTGATTTAGATTTAAAATTATTTATAATTATTTCAACCTCAGCTGGAGAAGTATTACTGAAAGAGAAACTACCTTCCCATTGTTGGTTTAAGTATGTGCTAAAGTGAGGTAAATGTCTTTGGTCTATTTTGGCAGCCAAATCAGGGCTAATGCTAGTGAAAAAAAAGTTAAATCTTTCGGCTATTTCTTTTTTGTTTGATTCCTTTTTGTTTTCGATGATAAAAAAAGATGGGAAGTCTTTTTTCTTTTTATTTACATTTAATATTGTCTTAATAACATCCCAGGTCTTTTTTGTGTCATTTTTGAAATTTTCAAATTGGGAATGATAATAAGATCGTTTCCGTTGTTTGATTGATTTGTCAGGTATATTATTGTAAGTTTTAAGATTTTGTTTCAGTGTCAGATATTGTGGGGAATCAGGAAAGCTACTTTTCAATTTTTTATAAAGATTATCGCGAAATTTTATTGATTTCAGGATTCCATTTGTCACCCAAGGAGATTTTTTGTGTTTATATTTGTTAAAACGGACAGTTTTTGTAGGGAGATGTTTATTTTTACACTGACAAATTATGTTTTCAAGTTTAGAGTTTTGAATCGTTTCAATGTCCCTGATTTTCACAAATTAAGTAATATAACTTTTATTGTGGTTCATTGAAATGTCTGCAATACAAACTTAGGTATTGAGGTTTGAATGGCATTTCTACCTAAAATGATGTTTGATATAATTGAAATTTTAACTTTTCTAGCTCCACCACTCATCACCAAATAAAAATTCAACATGTTTTGGTGCGCCTGTAAAACTTGAATTGATAATAATTTTAATCCTTTGGACATGTGAACTTGTAATAACCAGGCATATTATATGACGGTTATATCAAGAACTCTGGTGCATGTGGTATTTCGTAGGCGTTACCAAGTCGGGGGGAAAACTCCAGACAAAAAGTGGCAGTTAGAGGAAACCACGGTGCACAATTCATGGTAAAAAGTATGTTCATCTAAGAATACAGACATATTATTTCTTTATACGACTTACTTCCACAGGCAATCTAATATAGCCTCTACTAACTGATCAAGATCCACTGAAAACTGCTTCACCAAGCTCCATTCGTCTTATTTTAATTTGCTTCTTATTTTGAGACCCTCAGTCTTTGGAGTCAGCTATGTGGGGATTCCAAGCTACGTGTGGTCTTTCAACAGACAGACCACTGTCCTTGTCTGAGACAGAAAGCACTTCACAACATCCACAGACATAGACAAATAAAAACTGGTTCTGCTCAATAACTGGTTGCACCACTTAACCTTGTGTGACAAAGCTGTTGAATCAGCGCACTTTTACTTTCACTCTTTCTTTTTTAATGACATGAGTTATTTGGTCTGTATCAACCATTGCAAAGAGGAATCCTGGATTGTCGGTTCAGAAGGATTCGATCATTTACCATCTAAACAGCACAACTCCACACTGAGGATTTTATGTTTTAGTTTG
>OZ026625.1:49089629-49115629 GCA_964020975.1 Hermodice carunculata
ATGCTATTCGGGACGGTCACACCTTGCAGAACTTAAATGCAATCGAGTTGAAGGACCATAAGTGCATGAGTGTGTTATGTGTGTCCAAATGATTAGATGAGCAGTGTATCCTTCCTTCAGATGAACGTAATCTCAACAGAGACTCGATAAAATAAAATAAAGTAAATACGAACTATAAAAATAAGTAAAAGATAAAGAAAATACAACTTTTATAACACAAGATGCCACCGTAAACAAAGTTGAATGCTGTTTATGCAAAGCCTATTAGGTTATTTATTTTGAGCTTATGTATACCACATTCATCCACATGTAAGTCCAAAACTGTTCCTGGATGGAACGAGCACGTTGAACAGTTTAAACAACAAGCTCTCTTCTGGCACTTCATATGGAAGTCAAATAATCGTCCACGTGAGGGAATTGTCGCCGAAATTAGACGCTCAACACGTGCCAGGTATCATCTCGCTATACGATCGGTTAAAAAAGATAAAGACAAATTATGTGCCCAATATCTTGCAGACTCCATATCGAATAATCAAACGAGAGATTTTTGGAAGGAGATTAAGAAAATTAAGAATAGCAAACGTGTAGTTCCAACCTCCGTTGACGATGAATCTGATACCCAGAATATTGCCGACTGTTTTGCTGAAAAATATGATAGTCTATACAACTCAGTTTCTTTTGATGAGACCGAAATGCTAAATCTGAGAGAAAAGATAGATTCCCTAATTCAGAATAATAGTACCACAGATGATTGTTATGCTAATTCACTTCATGTGTCAGTTGACAAAGTTAAACTAGCCATGAGATCACTTAAGTATGGAAAGCATGAACGAGACAGCGGTCATTACTCTGACCATATCATACATGGCAGTGACAACCTTTATGTGCATACTGCTCTTCTATTTAGCGCAATGATAACACACGGCTGTGCTCCAAGTGGTCTGCTAAATGTAATTCTGCATCCAATTCCTAAAAACAAAAGAAAATGTCTGAATGACTCTGAGAATTACAGAAGCATTGCCCTCGGCAGTGTTCTGGGTAAACTCTTAGACTGGATTATTATAAATGACAATCCTGCTGTACTGGACACTTCCAATCTGCAATTTGGTTTCAAGCCGCAAAGTTCAACGACTCAGTGCACCTTTGTTGTGTCCGAAACTATAAACTATTATCAAAAGCACGGGTCTAGTGCTCACGTAATGTTCTTGGACGCCAGTAAAGCGTTTGACAAGGTTGAATATGTGAAATTGTTTACCCTATTGCTAGAAAAAGGTCTGAATCCCATCATATGTCGTCTGCTGCTTAATATGTATGTCGGTCAAAGTGTCAGGGTTAAATGGGGAAATACATTATCAAGACCTTTTGACTGCTCTAATGGCGTCAAACAAGGTGGAGTCCTTTCTCCCTTACTGTTTGGAGTATATATAGACGAATTGCTACTTAGGTTGAAAGAATCAGGCTTTGGATGCCATATCGGAAATACTTTTGTCGGTGCCGCAGCATATGCAGATGACATAGCTCTTTTAGCCCCAACTATCACTTCCATGTCAAAATTATTATCTGTTTGTACATCCTACTCCAAGGAATATAAAGTACAATTCAATCTTGATAAATCAAAATATCTATCATTTGGATGTAACGGTATGCCAGATGAGGTTTCTTTAATGTTCGAGGGGGAAAATGTCCAGAATGTTAATTCTTTCAAACATCTTGGCAACATGATCGGCCCACAGGTTGCTGAAGAAAATATCCGTAATTATATACGTATGTTTAATGCCGAAGTTAATATATTGATGTCTCAATTCAAGCATGTGTATGCCACCACAAGATATAGCTTATTCAAAACGTATTGTATGTCTCTGTACGGTCGTCAACTATGGGACTTTTCTGGTAGGGAGATAGATCTTTTTTATACCGCATGGAGAAAAGCAGTAAGACTATTATGGAAGCTTCCGTACAGATGTCACAATAACCTACTACACGTAATTTGTAAAGACCTAGACATCGAAGTTCAACTCCACAAGCGATTTCTCAAATTTTTCTATCAGTCATTTCACAGTAAAAACAGGATTGTGAGTACCCTGGCTAAACTGGCTGCTGGGGGAAGTCGTTCTACTGTCTGTAACTCCTTGAATTATATCCTTTCCAAATATGCTATCTCCAAAAATAGTTTCTTTTTGTATAATTTAAATGATTTAATGGTGACTCTTAAGCAACAGATGCCTCAGCCATCATCTGAAGTAAATGCTGCAGCAAAAATTATTCGTGAGGTCTGTGAAATAAGGGACGGAAGCTTGATAGCTAACTTATCGCAGGCCGAATGTCACGAAATCATTGAACATTTGTCAACTAACTGACCGCTCGTTCGCCGAGTTGTCATAATGACCGACTGAACTGTTTTGACATTATTGTCTAATGTGTGTGTTCTTTTTCCTTTTTCTTGTCATATAGTGTACTACTGCTTTGGTGTACGAATAAAGATATATAATAATAATATGTTTACTCAATCAAAACTAATCAATATCATACGCAGTGCTGGCAGCATAGTTTTCATGGGTTAAAGGTGTTGTATGCGTTCAGGCCCTAAATATATCCATGCTACCAGTGGCACGCACGAGCGCAAATTACTTACACGCAGTGTGAGTCTGTTAAACAGAGAATGTTGCAATAACGTAACGAGACATTTATTAGCAGGCAAGTTAATGAATAGCCGTAATTATTTCAAGGAACTTGATTTGCCAAATTCACCCCCACAATAATTTTCAAATTTTTACGAAATTAGCTCAATGGATTTCCGAGCTAAGTTCGTCGAATGGGCCTTTTTTGAAAAAAATATTGACCATATCATTATTCAGATTAAAGCCCTGTATCATACAATGTGGCTACAATCCTTACAAACATGTATTTATTAGGTGGTTTGGTTTGCGTTTGGGATAATGTTAACAAAGTTGTAGTGTGGCCAGTACAAAAAGCACACACACAGACACACACAGACACACACACACACATTTATATATACAAAGATTGAAAAAGAGAGAGAGAGAGAGAGCGAGAGAGAGAGAGAGAGTGAGAGAGAGAGAGAGAGAGAGAGAGAGAGAGAGAGAGAGAAGTTGAAAACCGACACCGAACAAACATAGTGCCGTTCTAACTCCATGAGTAAACACACAATTTTGTTCTCCAGTAACTGTGATACTTATCTATATTTTTATTTTCAAGAAGCTCATCTATCGCCCACTGTAAGTGAAGTCCATTTGTTCCCCTTTCTAGGTGGAATGTCTAAGTTGATGCGAGTTCATAGTCACACCTGCGAAATAGGCTCCAACTACGAATGAATGCAAGCCCTGGAACACGGAGGCAATGACACAGGACCAGGGACCGGTATTTTTGTGTGTCAAATTGATAAAAAACTAATAAAACAAAACAAGAGCAAAACACCCCCTTTAAAAATAAATAAATTATATCTGTATACATATGAAAAAAAAAGGAATGTAGCCTTCTGATCAGATTAGTTAACGTTGAAAACATATCCATCGATATGCTTATCTTGGCTTGCACTTAGAATTGGCCAAAGAGCCACTAGCTACAAACTGATATTGGCCAAGATATATCTATCAATATTGGCTCAACACTGTGACATGTCAGCTGAACTCAAAACATCTATTCATGAAACGTTACTCAATACGGTCCGCATAATAGTATAGTCAGTATTTCTGTCATTGTTTACCAATGGAGGCGGAAGTACAGAATGGCATTCATTAAATACGCGTAGATCGTCAATATGGGAGCAAAATGAAAGCATCAAACTATACTTTGGTTATTTTCAAAGGTCTTACTTTGGTCAATATAGAACATCATGTATGACTGTACAAAACTAGCCGTTTTACGGTAAAATATTCTCTTCTCTAGTCACTGTTTTCTTAATTACCAATTTTAGTCCTCAAAATAAAATACTGGCTCACTATACGAACGTTTGGCTATTGTTCTTGCCTTACCGATTGCCTGGTGAGTCCTATATACATGACAGCAGCATTATAAATGAATATGAATTTTTTCAATCCACAATCCAATCGACCATATAGATCTGCATATTTAAATCGGTTTAACTCAACCTGAGAGTTCAAAATAACTAAATTCCCTTGAAAGTCATAGGCGCAACTCCTATATGCAAAATTCCAACTTATGTTTTGGGTGTAGTGGGGCATTGAATACGTATTTACAGGTATCCGAAATGTGCTAGTCGAGTAAAAACCATAACAACTCAGTCCTGTCACAACGGAGTGATAATTTGTGCCAAACACCTTGTGATAAAATACTGCTTTCGGCTCTGACTTTGCAAATAAGTTCAAGAAACAATCGCTCTGGCCAGCTAGTTCTCTAAAGATGTTTATATAATATACAGTCGCATTTGTTATTTGGTCATATTCTTCTGCTAGCCGCAATTTTATATAGCAATGCATGCATCTAGCTCTAGTCCAGATCCAGTACCAGAGGCAACGATGTTTATAAACACCAGGACGGTTCCAAAGCTTACCAACATCATGGCAAAAATGAATATGCACCGTAAACTTGCGGCGGCAGTCTTGATAAAAATAAAGATGCAAGATTTGAATTGTATGATGTTTGTTCAGCGATAGTCCCACTATTACACAAAGACTGGAAGAACTGATACCTGACGAAAGATTCATTTTAACACAATATAGATCCAATGCATTAACTGTGACGACATGCGCAGAGTCGTTTACTTTGTTATCACGACATCCGGTTGGTAAGGTCACTGTAATTGCCACATGCATCTGTCTCCACGAAAACCTCTCGGGTTCACCATGACTACTTGTATATATTATTAACATAAAGTAATGAGGGGTGTAAAAGTGATAGTTAGTGGTATTTATTATACTTTGTCTGTTCCTATAATCTAGAATCATATTCACTGGATGTCCCTTTTTAAGTCCAGTCTGAATGGTCACATTATAGTTTTTCCCTTGAGGATAGAGCTTGATGCCCACATAGTTATAGGCTTTGTACTTGTACTGCCTTGGATGATGAGAAATGACAGCACATGGGTTTGAAACAAGAGCATGTTTGTGAGTAATAAACGCATCTGGGATCCCACGGCATGGCGATAGTTTGGCCGTGATTTGGACCTCAACCACTGAATCACAATAAATGACAAAAAGAATAACATTTTCTGAAGACACAAACTCAAATAAGCCTGGGGTTTCATAAAACGATTCAAACTGGTAACAGTATGGTCCGAACTGCTTGTTGCCGTCGTACAATGAAATACCATTTATATAACAGTTTAAAGTTCCATATGGAGTAAACTTAAATTTGACTTTGACTTTAACAAACCTCCCCAGAGGAGCCACGAGAATGCCACTTCTATGCATTTTGTTCCAAGTACGTTGAAGCATACTGGGAATATTGCATGCTATTGCGTACGTGGTGCTAAAATGTGTTGACTTGTCAAGTCTGAAGTAAGTTTCAAATTGAAGAGCAGATGTTGTTAAATGAAATGTTAAATTGCCATCCATTCTTTGCTGATTACAGCAGAAATAAATTAATAGAAAAAATCCTAATGACAAGCACACACGATGTTCTTTATAGTGTACGAAAGGACGGTACGTCTTCAGAATATGTTGGTTGTAATTCCATCTGCGATTGTAAACCATTACTATTGATTTCTTATACACATATAGGTCTCCTCTTGTGTCGAGGTCATAGTTCCATCTTGATTGACCCACGAAAGTCCAATAGGTTGCGCTTCTTTTTAAACGCCTGTCCTGATTGGATGAAAATAGCTGCAAATCTAGCTGATATTTGTTGATGTTATAAAACGCCATTAGCATGGAATGAATATCCACTAGCTGATACAGAAATTCAAACAATATTGACCTAGAGACCACAAACATGATTCTTAGAAATACATCTACTGAATTTGAAAAAGATGTCACATTTGATTGGAATGTAAATAGTATTTGCGTTGCAGTTAAGTCATCGTTGTCAGTGTGCCATCGAAGCATTTCAGTCATATTATCAATTATACGCAACTCAAATATTTCATGATCTAATATCAAAACTTCTTTTCTCAAAAATTTAACTTGAACCCGTTTTCCTGCAGGGGCTATTATTCGCCATATTTTGAATATGATTGAAAACGACTTACACCACCACAGCTTACTTGCACCCTGAATGTATGTTCCATTATTCATTCGTTCTCTGGCACACTGGCTAGTGCCGATTCGGAAGGATGAGTCGAGAGGGACTTCTTTGGGCAGCGTATCCACCGAGATGTGTGGAGAACAAATTTCCCAAATTTGTGAGAATGTTTCAATTATATGTGTCATCCCAGACTTCAGTAAATTAATTTTTGTTATTTTCAGAGATTTGACCAGCCCGATATCAACCCATATTACATCATTTTTGCCTGCTATACTGGTAACAAATCTGGGATAGATTTGAAAACGTACATTTATATTCAAGTAGCGATGGCGCCGTTCCAGGTCCCACATGTCCATGCAGACTTCTGCCTGCCTAGATATAATTTCAATTCCTTTGAAATGAAAGAAGGCGTCGAATAGCTCTAAAATATGCAGTGAACAAGCATCTAAAATTCTCAATATACTAATTTTGCTTGGCGGACATAAACGGTAAAGGGGCTCCGTTTTTGCTCCTGTTTTTATCTTCAAATACCACACAAAATGTATTGACGTCTTAAATCGAACTTTGAGCAGCTTTCTCATTTTCCAAATGTAGAAATATCCAGTTGGTCTATCTATTAAATTAGTATTCTTATACTCGTTTACTTTCTGTCGGTTTGTAATTATACTGCACACACAGAAGAAAAGCTGTCTCAGATAACAAACACTAGCAATATGAACACCATTCGCTATGATGCAATATTGTAAAGGATATACCGTATACACATATGGGGGCCACAATTCGGTAGTGGTCATCTTTTTTTAAGCAAGGAGCTTGCCTTTGGTCTTTGTGCAATGAAGGCCAACATACACCAGACACAATGTATAGCACGTTTTGAGAAAAATGTGCAGAGTTCCACGTAAACTTTACCTTCTTGCACCCACTTTGACTTCTCGCAACTATGTCACATTTTATGGAATCATTTCAAGCCACGTGAGCAATTGTATGTGATATCGCTCATCGCACATAAGAGATTTGGGATCTGTTTTTAAAGCTTATTGTTAATTGTTTGTGTGAGTGTTTTATTCCTGTGTGTGTGTGTGGGGGGGGGGGGTATCATGATGAGAACACGTGAAACATATTTATTCAACTGCTAAAAAGCCAAAGACAACTTGATAAATTGAAACCTCAACATCAAATTGTGGGACACGGAAGTTTTGCTAAGAATTCTTTACAAAGATATGGAAAAAACAAGCATTTGAAGGTTTTCAATGGTGAAACCAATATATACAATTTTTTGTGACGAAAAAATGTGCATGGAAGTGGTATCCCAAGCAATGTTGTTTTGAGACATGAATGAAGAAAGCTATTATGTGCATATTCTCAGTATCAATCCTGGAAAACATAAGAAACGGAACATTTTTACAGAAATGAGTTTTTTCTATTTTGGTTTTCCTCATATTTCTAAAACAGTTTGAATTGAACCTTTTTTTGGAGGACACTAACCCTTAAATACATCTGTCTAAGGGCAGCATTCACCCCCCCCCTTTGCCCGTTACAAGAGATAATCGATGGCCAAGCTAAGCACGCAACTAAAACATCGGTACGTTTAATATATGATGGCAATTTTAACCGCTATGATTATTGTGTCAACAATCTTTTAAATGTATTTCCAATGAAGGGTTGACCTGATATATTGCCACGATTTTCAGCAAAATTATAACTGAATTATATTACTACTTGTACTGAACCCAATTAGGACTTCTACAATTAGGTCAAGTTGACTTACATACATTACTAACCGGCTTTCTCACTTCTTGTCTTGTGGCCAGAGGATGCCATCTTCAGAACTTTAAAAGGGGGCCACTGGCTTGTAATTGTAAGTTTCAATTAGAGCGAGATGTCCAGCCCCTGTCAGTAGACCGAAGTGTATTTCCGTGCCACTTTTGAACTGTGTGGTGTGTTCTAAAACTGTGGAACTTTGCAGCTGCAGATGTATGGGGAGTGATTTGCAACTTTAATCTTGAAAATATGGTTGATCGATGGACAGAACGACAATATGTAGAATAACAGTGGCTGTCAAGAGACTTTGATTTCACAGCTTCATACAGTTTAAGAAGAAACCGTTTACCTTCCTCTGCCCTCTGCTACTTGGTCATGTGCACCGTATGCTTCAGAGAATACATTCAAGAACTCCCAGCTGTGACATTCTTTTAAGAAAACAGTAGCTTTCTTCTTACCTTGGTTGTAAAGGAGAGATACAGTGTCACACAGGGCAACCGTATCGATAAGTCATATCCCGCTATCCCGTTTAAATAACCAGACATCAAAGATACAAGCTCTGGGAGTGTGCACTTGCATTCATCATTCTCAGTTATGTACTGGCATAACTGTTCAAATGCAAGATGTTTTGTGCTGTCGACTGGCCTGCAAGGGAATGCACCCTCACTGGCACCTTGCTTTGCTAGTGATTAACCAGAATAAATTAAAATTTTGCAGTCATCGTGATACTTCACTCTTGCAGCAACGAGATTAAATTCAATTAA
This sequence comes from Hermodice carunculata, assembly GCA_964020975.1. Taxonomy (NCBI): domain Eukaryota; kingdom Metazoa; phylum Annelida; class Polychaeta; order Eunicida; family Amphinomidae; genus Hermodice; species Hermodice carunculata. The sequence continues at coordinate 49,098,317 of OZ026625.1, forward strand.
GATGCTGAATTTAACTTGACCTCCCCAAGCATCATTGCAGTCATCAGCTTTTGTAATAATACTTTGAAGACAGGTCTGTGTCAAAAATAGTTTTGTATGCATGGGATCCGGAACACAGCTGAGGGAGTAAATCCATGTCTCACAGAAATTAATTTTCTCTTTTTCCTTTTTCCAAGACTACTGTTCATGCGGTTTTCCCTAATGTACTCCCCACAACATTTACCATAGACCAAGAGAGGCAACTGTTACCTTTAACTTTCTAATTGACAGTCAAAACCTTCCTGCCCTGGTAGACAGGCTCGGATAAAATTTTTAGACTCTCTTAATGACCCTGTACGCGGTCTGATGTTTACCACAGATGGAAATTTTACACAGATTTGTCATTGTACTAGCACTCATGAACGCCAACAAAGGGAAAACTATCAAAATGACAGTTCACTTTGCTGTTTTCCGACAAATTGAAATATCACACAATGAAGCAATTATAACATAACACATAAGCATATATCAGAAATGCTGTCAGAACTAATATGAGATCAAAAGTGCCTTCACATATAGACCATAAACTGGATAAAACCACTGCATGAGTAAATGCTGAAAGCGACCAGGGATGTGCCATACAGAGTCAGAAGGGCGGGCCCCTGAAGCAACCAATGTTGCTACCAATGAAGACCCGGTAAAGAACCAAACCCCAAGACACTCCCAGAAATAAGATATAAACTATATATATATAAAAATGTATTGCTGTGGAAACTTCCCTCAATATTCACTGGTCCGAAATGAGACAAGCTTCTGCCAAAAAGGAATATCCCACTGGAATCTGAGGAGAAAAGTTTCAGAGTGTGCTCATGTCTCAACAGACACCCAGCAGAATGAATCGAGCCAACACTTTTGCACGAGTGGTCAGATTATGTGATTGTATGTGTGCGTGAATGATCACCAACAATTTTCTGAGACCCATTTTATATACATAGACTTCATGCAATCAAGGAGTGTGTAGACACTCATTGCTCAAACATTGTATTTCAAATGCTCACTTTGCATTGCATTAGTGGGGCATGCGCTCTGTCCAGTGGGTTTGTGCATTAGTGAACTACAACTTAGTAAAGGTCACAGTCAGATTGATGAAAGGGTACATTTCGGTGCTACATTTGAATCTGGAGACTTGAATAAAATGCCTTATATCTTTCACAATACTAACTGCAGGTTTAAATGTTTTTATTGCTAATTAGCTAATCTTGACATTATTCTGACCCAGTAAAAGAAAAAAGCACATTCACATCAAATTCCATTCACAAGTGATCACCTTGACAGTTTTTTTATCGGGACATATTACAACATTTTTTTATAGAGTTTTCCAAATTATAAACAAAAAACAAATCTTAATTAATCTAAATATCACAGCACCTTGACTATTTAAACAAATTTAGCAGGGGTCTATATACAGCCCCACCAAGTTTCAAATTAACCCTGACAGCCTTTTTTGAGAACTCCAAATGTGGTTCTGGATGGACGGTCACTTCCTCCAACAACAGGCAGAGTACTATATGAAAAGCTCAGGTGACAAGTCAGCTGGGTTTACAATCTGCTGTATTTGTGTCTTTTTGTCCAGAACCACATCCTGGTAGTCATTACCTTACTCGGCATGAAATATTTGTACAAATTAGACCCTTAGAGCAAAGTCCCATTCTCTCAAAAAAAAATATTGATTTATACCAAAAAGAATATGCTTAGTTTTGTGGGTCATAAAACAAAAGCCAAGGCAGGATACTGGTTCATGACTGTGCTCCATGAAGCACTGGGCTTTGCCCACACCATCTTGAAAGAACATGATATGCGGAATGGTCAAGTATTGTATTTGTGTCTTTTTGTGCAGAACCACTTTCATTACCCTATTCCACATTCTGCATAAAATGTGTTGTTGTACTTGCACGGAAAAAATACATGTGTAACTGAATCCATCTCCAGTAAAGAACAGGTTCTAAACATAGTACCACATAGGAAATTTTATATGTTAGTATCATGTTTTAAAATTACACTGATTTTGTCCATGAAAATGGATGTAAACATGAGACAACACATCACAGCAAAGCTGTATGTTATAACAAATGTCCATTGAAACTCTTTGTACCTTAAACACATGGAGCACGGATCCATGTATACATCGAATGCTAACTTTTGGGAAGTATCTATGTATCTGCAGCATTAACATGATATATGCCCATTACTTAATGCCCAACGTTGTATAACTACACTAATACCATTTCACAGACATAAAACTGACCACTATTTGCTTGACTAAACATATCTCCTTAATTCCAAATAAAAGTCTAAGAACTATTTCATCCATAACAGCAGTACCATCTTTCAGAGTTGTGAAACGGGTAAAACGTGTGATGCGGCAAGTATTATATTTAGGGCACAAACTTGTTCAGAACTGACCTGAATTTTGTCATGATTCAATTGCCCCCCCCCCCCCGCCGAACTGAATAATAAAGTAAGGGTAGCCTATGTTCTGTGCGAGCACCATCTTAATCATATCTTTGCCACAACACTTGGGGTATATCAGTTACCTATGCGCATTTGTCCTAAAAACATTCACCATGAACTAATTCCAAAGCTCAGCTGATTTGAGCTTCAGCTACAGCTTCAACTGAGCTAAGATGATACAGGGAGCCGACCTTACACTTGAGGTGAATGAGCATATTTTGTTCTGTTTTTACCAAATATTAGATACATTCTCCAAAACTGTGTGTCCAATTGACTTGGAATTGTATAGGGACATTTCTGGGAAATGCTGGACCTTAACTTGTGCAACAAGTAGTGCGGCAATTTTTCTAAAGTCGGTGTTTGTATGCTTTGTATACCTTTGTTTTATGTTCTGTTTTTCACCGCAAAGCTTGAGCAGGATTGTTCAACCTATTCTGAATTATTCTGAAAGTAAAAGGCATTGAAGTTTGTGAATAGGATTCAGATATTTTGGATAATTATCAGTTATGGGATGTTAAAATCAGATGTTTTGTTTTTCGTTTTTCTCCCCTGTATCCAGGTCTTGGTTATACATGTCTACTGTCAGGCCATCAGGCCATGCAAAAACATGGATTATCAAATGCCTCTGGCCATAGAACCACCACACTAGAAGAACCCATTGCTTATTGGAGCGATCGTAGAAATAACGAAACAACAGAAAAAAAGAAAAGAAAAGAAAACAAACAAACAAACAAAAAAAAACAAACAAACAAAAAACAACAACAACAACAAAAAAAAAACTAAAAAAAAAACAAAAAAAAAACAAAAAAAAAAAAAACAACAACAAAACAAAACAAAACAAAACACCCCCCCCCAACAACCCAGATTTGAACTTATGTTAGATATGCACTTCATGGGTCAATTTAACACATGGACATAATTTATTTGGAAGTTCGTCTATCATTTAAGCAGAATTCACAAGAATCTGTGTAACATAAGATGTATGCTTGATAACCGAGCTTCTTTCCATCAGTACACTTACATTGGTAGACTTCCATCGGTAGACTAGAGTCATAAAACAATATCTGGAAGCAACCTTACCTTGGCTTGATTGAAGACCTCTCCTTTATGTGTTTATGACATGTGCACGGTAGTGGCAAAAATGCCTTTCAGGTTGGGCACAAAATGGAATATGGAGGCACGGAATTCATCCATGCGTGGGTAACAGACAGGTGTCATAGGTCATAGTCATTTTGGGAAGCCTCCCATCATTTCGAGTTCCTAAGGTAAGGCCAATCGAAATTATGACATCGTATGCGCTTTTTAAAAATGAAATGCACAAGCATTGTGGGGATGTTTTATAATCAATTTGCAGGTATATTGGTTAATATATTTGTGCTTGTGAAGACTTACTTTTTTTTCTTGTTTTATTACACATCATGGTAAACAAATGGATTTGATGATTTCGATTAACTGTGACAGTGACCAAGATTCGAAATGGGCTGTGTTTGTGCCTGTTACGGTGGAATCAAATAATTGAAGCTCTGCCGCGAATTGAGATACATTATGTGCTTCCATAGTATATTCATCTCTGATTTGTTTGTATAACTCATTTTTCTAAGGATACATGAATTAGGTTAAAATATATTGGGAAATAAAATTCTGGTAATTAATATAATTGAAAATTCAGATGCTGGATAATTTTTTGAGTATGTAAAAAAATTGGCCAATCATAATTTCTCAGGCAAGGAGGAACCCCTTAACAGTTGTTGGTCTTAGGTCTGGAGAAGGGGGTATAAGTCACGACATTAAGGGGGACTCCTGCCAATTTTGATAAGATCTAAAGTATTTTTCTATGATCAAGACTGGGGTTTTGCAGGTTTAATTGATTCAACTGGTTCTACCTGTTACAAAAGCTGATCATTTGAGTTTACATTGCGTAGCAGGCCATATGGACTTGCAAAATAAAAGATGGCAAGTGAAGTGAATGTCCGTACTAGTATTAATTGAATTGTGGGTGAGCGAACACGGTAGGTCATGGGTCATCTGTGCTACAAATGCTAGTTGTTTTAATTATTTTTGTTCTGCAATTTTCAACTCCCTTTCCGAAAAAACATCCTGGAATTATCAATGAAATATCCAACATGTCCGTGTTTTGGATGTTTTTTTTTTTTTTTTGCAAATTGAGCACAAACAATGTTTATTGTAAACGCAAATAAATACTGTAGTGTGAGTTAAGTCAGTATTCTGGACCATTTATTTCGCATCAGAAAACTCATTTTTTTCAAAATTCTAATTTATGCTCAAGTAGGTGTTTGGCATGCCAATTTTCATATGAGTGGCTTTGATTTTACATTGAGTTTAAAATAATCAAGGTCATATTCAAATTGTCGTGACTTGAAAAACGCTTTGTAGACATTGTAAAAATAAAGTAGCTTACATATAAGCAAACTGTGGGATGTTCTAAGCTTGGCCGCCAAGATGGCGGTTATCTTGGACTTTTTTCCCATAGAAGGTCGTTGAAACAAATTATGCATGGATTGAATATATTCTAAAGGGATCAGAGAACAGCACTTGCTATAGTGTCAAAAATAGCATTAGGGACCACCAATGGCCCTAAATTAAGTGTAAACTAGCTTTCAGATGAGAAAAACGTTTTTTATTTTTAGCCATCTACAGGGTCATCATGGATTTTTACCAGAAGGGTTCATGGCAAAAAATAACATGGATATTTTTTATTGTACAGACGTAGAAAAACAATAATTGCAATGTTGTCAAACCTTTACAGTCGATGTATGCGGGACCGTTTTTTGGCACCAGGGAGCCCTATACTCTTAACGAAGAAGCATTTATTCTGCCCAATTTATATCCTTACTTGCAGAACAGAACAACTAACGTGGCAAATAAACTAAGGGTTCGGATGACGTATGAATTTTAGGCACATAGACATAATCATTATTCAGGCGATATATAAAGATAACAATCGCAAACGTTTTAAGCCATTTATTTGAAAATTACTCATTCTTGGTTTACAAATTGCTTCACATTTTGGAAATTGTTGAAATTTTCGATGTACATTATTCGTAATTACAGTTAAACAGCTCTGTAGACAAAGGCGTGTTTGAATAAAGCGGTCATTAAAGATCTTGGGAAATTCATAGCCTTCTGACTGGAGGTTAACCCCGTGTCTAAATCGTTGCTATCTTTGGAAAAAAAGAATTATATATTATGTTTCTTACAATTCAGGATTTTTGATCAGTCCTTTCTTTGTATGTTAAATACAAGACGTTTTTGCCGTAGTGTAAAAAACATCTTTAATGAGAAACATTAAACTGCCACCAAGTGAAAAATAAACCTTTTTCGCCATATTTCAGTTTTCAATAAAAATGCCATCGTTACAACAAATATTAAGGGTGGCAAAACAAGCCTTTCCACAACCCCCACCCCGTCGCAACCATTCAAGGTCAGCTAAAACCTTACTGCTACCCCCAAGACTATTACAAAATGTGGACAGCCCTTATGTCTTTAAAAAAGTCTGTTTTGTACAAATTTCGAACGATATGCTGTCTTGCGTATACGCAGTGCCTAACAGAGTTATGCTCGTCGTTGTGGTAGGCCGTTGAGGCATTTATTTCATCATTATAGGCACGTGTAAAAAAATTATAGATATGTGCAATTAATCACACGAATGTGAAGATAATTTAAACTTATGTAAAAAAAGATTTACATATTTTGGAAGTATTTTTATATTTAAATATGTATACATGTACGTGTGAAAATATTTTGCGTACAAGTGTAACTATTTGTTTATTAAAAAAATAGCGACAGACCCGAGGAAAATACTGCCATAGTAACAACAGGAGCGTGTAATTGAACCCAAGCATATACTGCCCTGTCGCAGGTGGGCATTGCAAATTGCAACAAATATATATCTGCAGGCCCGTACGGGACATTCCCATAGTAATAACAGATGTATGTGACAATACCCAATAGGATACCGCCGAGCCATATATTTACAGTGTTGAAGTGCTAAATTAAAGCCGGAATATAAAAGCAGGCCCGTAGAGAACCATGCCACAGTTAGGACATATGTGAAAGAACCCAATATGAGAGTGGCCTATCATAGATCGTCATTGCAAAGTCGCCACCAAAACCTTTCAGTGAGGCGGAACAAAACACTACCATAAAAAGAGAACTGCATGGTAAAATCCGAGCAAATGTTGATTCTTGACAGACAGGTATTGCAAATTGAAACCATAAAATACCAGCAGGCCAGCAGAAGATCTTGACATAGTAGCATCAGTTATATGTGACGGAACTGACAAGGATGCTGCACTCTCACCACTTGACCTTACACGATTGTAAAAAGAAGAAAACAGCCTTTTAGTTAAAATACACCACCATATCAACTGATGTATGTCGCAATCATAAAACTCAAGACAAAAACTGTGCTGTGCATAGACAATATTCAAATTGCACTACTGCAAGAGGGCAGATTCATTCCACAGCCAACGCCTCACGAAAAAAAAAAAAAAAAGAGGGGGGGGGGGGCGGCGGCGGTTCGCAACACACACACGCACAAAACCCCGCAAGTAAAACATCTGTAAAACAGAAGAGATATGGGTCTCTCTTATACAGGTTCAACAGGATACACAGTATCAAGACAGGAAATGGCAAATGAGTGTCGTGAAAGATGTAGATTCAAATCTCACATTAACTTATATCATGATTAGCGTCAAAATCCGTTTCGGTCATTGTGGGTACTTGGTTGTGTTGACCGGCAATGATATAACATTACCAAATTTATAGAGAAAAAAAAAGACTGAAGGTAATAAACCCTTTAGACAGGTTAGCTTTCAGTGCTTCCTGGGACCTTCTGGTGAATGCAAAAGAGTGCAAAAGTTTCTCTTTGGATGCATAAGATACGAATGACATAGTAGTTCCTATTGCTATAGAAAGAATCAACATCAGGGACCATTACGACCGACGTGGGAAAGTCGTCAAAGACTGGTGCCTGAAATTAGGAAACAGGCAATGCAACACATTGAGTCATTATCAGTAATCATGATAATGGCATCTCACTACTGCAGAAATTTAAGAAAGCAATATCTTGCAGCAGACTGATCAAATAATGAAATATACATAGAACTCCTAAATGGGCATAGATGTACAAACCTTATAATAATGGTCCAGGCTATTTGCAAAATGTGTTCCCTTATACACAAGATATGGACACTTGTTTTATTTGTAACACTCATCTGACATATGCTATTTCCCAATTCAAAGCTTGAACTGAGGGGTTTGAATTATCATTTTCTCCTTCATCTGCCAGTTTATGTAATTTTGTCCCTCTCGACATCTTTAATATTTCTCCTTTTTCCTACTATCTGATAATGATAAAACTAGATATCCCACGCCTTGTTGTCTGTGTATTGTGTCGGTGACAGCTTCCTTTCAACCCCATATGCTAGATGCAGGATGGGCAGCAGTCAGTTGAATTAAAAATTTGACAAAAGGTGGAATATTCCTGCTGTAGCAATGGTGACCAAGGAATCGAGGTTCATGGCGTTTGCTTTTTGTCTTGTATTTGATATTCTACTTGTCGGAATACGGTGCATAATTTTATTATAATGGTTGTCCCCTTGACCTTGCAGATTCTTCTTTGGGAGTACGCAGCTCAATCTATTGGCTGCTAAACCAAACAGCCATTTCCCTTGCTGTTCACAAATATATTTTCAGTACAAAGTGATTTCGTTCAAGTTATGTCACAGAGGGAATAGTCAAAAGATTGATTTTAATCAAATTTTGTCTGACCCATATTATCTTATGGACTATAATTATTTCACAAAATAAGCCCGCTATCTGTCTTGTTTAAAGATTTTCCTGCTGTCTCTTGTGTTCGTCATTAGGATGCGTGCTACCGTAGGCTGCCCATTCACCATTTGCAAACATCAAGCATGTATGCTCCTCCCATATGCATGTCGCCATATCTGGTCCCGTGATTGTGTCTTCAACAAAAAGGATTAATATAGGGACTACTCTGCTGCGTTATTGCTCGATAGACACGTTTAAAACAAACTAGAACTGCTCCCGACAGTTCAGCCAGCAGTGAAAAAGTGCAAATTGCAAAGAGCAAATGAATATGCCGGCCTCTCGCCATACAACGGCTATACTATACATTTTGCAGACAGCTACAGCATGCAGTGGTATGGATCGCCTCACAGAGCCTGAATCCCGTGAGTGTGATGGATAATGTGTTACTAAATTCTTCAACTTCCCCTGATGGACTGTGCCACCCCCCTTTTTTTATTTCAAAAGCTTATTCCATATTTCACAGTTTAGGATTTTGAATTGATGTTACCTATTGTGATAATGCAGTTGCAAGGCATCAATACTCGGAAGTCAGAGATTTACTGTACATTAATTTTCAGGTTGGTGGGGAAATTTTCTAAACCTTTTAGGGATAATGGTTGTCTTTGTTTTGGTATCTGATTAAATTTGTAAACTTTCGTATTGAAGTGCATGTTTATAGTGATGGGAATTAAAGACACTGAGTAAAAACATCAGATGTTGAAAGTTTGTGAAAGTATGCAGTTTGATATAGCTGAGATACAGGCATTGATATTTGGAATTGGAAAATCTACTGCTGATTAATTTTCAGCCTGTTGTGGACTTCCACAAATCTTGAAGGAGCAAACACTTTCTATCAAGCAAGCAAAAATAGGCTCTCAAGTATCTGACCAAAATTCCACCCAGTTTTTTATGTGGTACACGCTCTTTGTCCACGTGATGGCGCAAGCAACTGCCTCACAACTTGGTTATGTGGCGTTTTTAGCAGTTAAATGAAGTATCCAATACATACATTCCGATTGATTACAATGTAAGTGTATATAATTTGCAATGGGTAATGAGAGAGAGAGAGAGAGAGAGAGAGAGAGAGAGAGAGAGAGAGAGAGAGAGAGAGAGAGAGAGAGAGAGAGAGAGAGTGACACAGACTGTGAGCCAAATTTCAAGGTTACAGAGCCCCTTATAAGGTGTTACTGTTCACTTGATACTTGAAAACTGTTTCAGCAAGTACCTATTTGAGCTACCAATTTGACGTTTGAGCCAGGACATTTACATTTATCCATTGCACTGTTCAAGGGAGCTGACCTAATGTCGAAGGTCATATGACCGCTGTATGGTAGATCAGCTAAGCACAGGACTGTCACAGCCTTTTTGTTCAAGACAAGATGAGAATTTAAAAATAAATCATATATGACAAACAATGCTTTTTGGACTTCTGACCATTTTTGGCACTGGAACTTTTTAGATTGATATGCCTTGAGACTTGTTAAGGACTTCTGTGAATGGGGATCATTCTTGAGGTACGTTGATCTGACAAGTGTTTTTTTTTTCGATGAACATGGGCAGTGCGGTCATTTTGAAGTATCTGCCATAACAGGTCCATTTTCGGGCATCTTATATCATAAGTTCGAAACATAACCCCTCTCTGTTCCTCAAGGCTATTGCCTTGAATTCAAGTTTGACAAGGATTTTGCACAGTATTTTAACCAGGCTCTATAGTTCTTTTGTCAGAATACACATATGTATATTTTGTTTTAATGCCGCCTCTGATATATCAAGGGAACAGTATTAATCTGGTGTTGTTACAGCAGAAGTGTAGCGTAACTTAAGTCTACATTTTGGTGAACAAATCAAACCATGTCACAGAAAAGATATAAAAATTTTAATTTCTCAAAAAAGGCAACCGCCCTTATGATTGGGGAAAGGGAAATACGTTGTTGAAGAGACACGTTATCAGATCTAATACAGCAAACAAAGTATCAATATCCCATTGTGAAAACCAGTTTACTACTGCCAGCGGGCCAAATAACAATGTCTTATTACCTGCCAGCATGTAAATGGGACATTTGTGATATAATGTTTGATATTTCAGCTTATATCACTACATGTCGAACAATTTAAGAGGCTACAGTGAGTTCTGCCGCTGAAGACCGCCTTAGGGACTTACAAATGTGGCTTTTATGGGCGAGTGGTCCTAATGGGGGACATAATCTAATCCAATTAAGGATAAACAAAAACGAGTTTGCAAATTGGTATTATAGTTATAACAAACCCATAAACAGCCATTTTCTATAGTAAAACCAATTAAGAGACCCTGTATGTTTATCCTAATTTAATTACATACCTATTCAGGCCATTTGCTATATATATATATATATATATATATATATATATATATATATATATATATATATATATATATATATATATATATATATATATATATATATATATATATATATATATATATATATATATGAAAATCTAAGACAACAAGAACCACATGGCAGTAATAATATGTACTTGCTATTTTCGCAATTAACCAGCACCGCAATGGGACACCGCATACTCCTACACATACTTTAATATATTCCAAGCGGGAACCTACATGAAGGTGAGTATTCGCATTTTGCATACAGGACCATGGTGCCTCTATTATGTAATCACACTGCAGAGAGCCTCATTAAAAAATCTATGGCATAAAAAAATATGCCAAAATAGTTTCAGCTGATGGACGTCTGGCATTAAAACATCAAAAATCCCTTTTCCACTGCTTCTTTTATCCCATGTGTGAGCATTAGACACACATCAATGGGCTTTCTAGACCATCTTCTCCATCTCAAAATCTGAAGAGTGTTCCACAAGCACATACATTAACAATGCTCAGAAATGCTTCGGTCACCCCAACGCGTGTTAGGAGAGGAGGATTATATAAAGCACAAAATGGATGCAAATGACAGAAAAATGCATTTTTTGCACTTATTAAAATCTGTCTGTCTGTCTGTTTGTCTGTCTGTCTGTCTGCCTGTTTGTGTCTCTGTCTGTCTTTCTGTCTGTCTCTCTCTCTCACTCTCCATATATGTAATGTTGCATGGAATTCGCACATTCACTGGTGTATCAGCATACATTCCATATAGTACCTCTTTGTTGCTATGCTTTTTACATACAAAATTATGTTGGTCAGTCACGAATATTCACTCAAATAAGTTCTGTTCTGGTTATAAAATACTCTTCATTCGGTGTTTCTTTATCTATCTTTAAAGCTTCCGTTAAAATGTCAAAAAGTGTTCACGCCCTAAAATCGGACACATAAGTGTATGCTTGATATATGAGTCTGATTTTCAGTGTGAATGTGTGTTGTACAACTCAAACATATGCTTAAACGTTGTGATGCCTTGTTCATACTGGTAAAAGCCAAGTGTTCTTCGTATGTGCCTTTATTTCCACCCGTGCCCTTCAGGTTAAAACAAACTGCTTCATAACCCACAGCACTCACGAGCAATGGTTACTAATTGAAAGAGTGAGCACCAGCAGACTTCGAGGTGGCATCTAACATATCGGATCACCTCATATCTTGCAAATGTACCTCTTCTTGTGTACGCTTTTTGCATCTAAAATCTCTTGACCAACCGCTCATATTTATACACTTAAATTGGTTTACAACCATAATCAGTTTGCTATGAAATATACTAAAATATTTTTGACCATCTTGTTCGTGTCAAGGTCCCATGTTGCACACAATAATCCAAGATTAATGTCAAGACACTTTAACGCTGTAAAATCAGATTTATAAGTATAAAGCTGATTTACAAATCTCCTTTTCAGCATAAGCAATGTGCTGTGCAACTTCGATATTAGGCACATACTTCTGCTTAACAGATGTGTCAGCACAAAATGGCCGTTAAACACAATGAAGGAAACAAAAGTCCGACCAAGTATACATTTTTGAAAAGTACAAAAAGTGGGAAATTAGCTTTTGTCATTGCCATTTGTGTCACTTTCTCTTCTTTTCATACAGCAAGTACGTAAAATAAAGTTGCGGTTTCTTTCTTTTATTTTTTTTAGTTTGAAATGGGTGCAACCTTTTCATTTTTCATTCTAACTTTTAAATTTTTTGGGCAAAATAAACTATACGAAGTGAATACAAAAAGCAGTTCCCAATTTTTGCACAGTTTGCTGTGTCTGCTTTCAAGGGCCGTTGGAATGTTGCGATCTCACTACAGCATCAAAGAGCGTATTGTTAGTTCCAACATCAAGCAAACCTACAAACCAAACAAAGCAAATTTAAGACCCTCAGGTACCTGCCATTTATTTAAGAGAGCTATGAATTGAATACTTTAATCTGATTTGCATTCCTCTGCTGTGCTTTATCTCAGGCATTATTCCGCTTAATAGCCCTTAGTCTTCTCTATAATGCTTCAAATGTGCTAGAATTTGTTTTCTTGCAGTGCTACCTTTTGATCAAATCAGGTCTGAAGGGTCCTCAAATGTGTCCCTATGCCATTTTAAGGCAATTGGCCTGGCAGCTCCGGAGTTTGGCCAAAAAATGAACAGCCAAAAGGATAAACAATACAAAAATTGCAAGGGCAAGATCGTTTAAATAAACTTGGTACATAACTACATGTACCCAAGGTACATAGACACCAAGTTGGCTGTAAATTTCGTTGGCGGTTTTGAGAAGTCTAAAGTGTGAATTGGGGATTGACAACGGTTGAAGGATCACTGATTATTCTGAAACCTCAGATGACTGACAGCTGAGCTGAGCTAAAATATATACAAATTACTGGAACAAGACCATTTGAACAAACTTAGTAGGGACCTATCTATGCAATGTACCCACAAGGTATATACCCTGGATAGGTCCCTATAGGTCAAGCTATGGACGCCAACAGACAGAACGTTGAGGAAACAGAGGGAGAGACAGACGATGGATACATAATCTCAGCTGACGGACAAGTTAGCAGGGCTGAAAAAGCGAAAACGCATAACATTAATTATCGTTAAAACAAAACCAAAAGAAACAAACAAAAATAAACTAAAAAAAAAATTAATAAAAAGAAAAGAAAAAAATGTTCCAAATGCCACGTAGTAAATAAACTATGATCTAGGGGTGGCTGGCCAGCAGTGTGTTTGCATTGATTTGCCCAACGGGTTTACACATGAGGACCTTTTATAATTTGACCAATAATGAACGAGGTGGTTTATGAGCAAAAAATATAGATTTAAAAAATAAATAAAATAAAAAGTACATATCCACGAAGATTAAAATGAATGTCAGTGTGTGTTTTGAAGATGCGGAAAATGTGAAATACCATTGCTGTCCCCAATGATCTGCATTTTGATCCGTGGGCCCGTACATATGAACCGATACCCATCCAAATAAAAAATGGAAGGTCCCTTAAAAGTCATGACTTCACATCATCCCGACATAAGTGCACACTTCCTTTGACGCTTCCACAGCCTGCATCTACAAAACAAGTGTCAAAACAGTTTTAAAAATTCGTAAATACTGGAGAACACACAAAGAAGTCCAAAAATGGAAACAGGAAATCACAAAATCACCTGAGAGGAAGTTGAAAATAGCGAAAACTCACAACAAATCATTAAAATATAAAATAAATCTCAGTGCCACCTGGTATACAAAATAAGGACTACGGGTTCCCAGGAGTGTTCCTGTGTTATATCAAAGCAATTGAGTGAATGGTTTTGGAGAATAAGATTTTTTGAAGATTTGTCCAACAAAAGAAAAAGAAATATCATAAAAAATCCAAGAGTCACTGGAGCATGACCATTTGAACGAAGTTGGTATAGAACCCCCCCCCCCACATTACTACCAAGTTTTAAGTAGATAGGTTGATAGTTTCGGACAAGAAGTCGAAAATGTAAACCAAAATTATAATGCCCAATGACTTACATAGTAATCAATAGGAAAGGTGCATTTACCGATAAGTAACCAGATTGAAAAAATCGTGCACAATCAGGAATCCACAACAATGCCATCTACTGAACAACTTTGTTTGACCGTTCCACAAGGAACATATTCACCGCGTTTCTGCTGAATAATCAAGGACGGTTCTACAGAAGAGGTTGAAGATAGCAAAAACATAAAAAAAAAAAAAATCTTAAAAGTAGGCACAAAAATTGCAATGCCACCTGGTGAACAAATTAAGAACTATAAGTGCCTAGGAGCGTTCTTGTGTGATATCAAAGCAATTAGGTGAGCGGTTCCGGAGAAGATTTTCTAAGATTTGTCCCAGAAAAAAAAATCCCCAAAAAACCTGGAGCATGACCATTTGAACAAACTCGGTAGAAACCCACCCAAGGGTACATTGTTCCCAAGTCTGAAGTCAATCTGGATGACGATTTTGGAGTAGAAATCGAAATGTGAATTAGCATTAAAAAGCCAATTGACTTACATAGTAATTAATAGAAAAAGTGGATTCACCGATAAGTATCCGAATTGAAAAAAAAAAAAAAAAAATACGCGAAAAGTAAAAAATCCAAGCAAGGCCAGCTGGTGAATTACTATGTTTCATCCTTCCACAAGGAACATATCTTGTAGGTTTCAGCTTAATCTGAGCGGTGGTTCTCAGAAAGAAATCGAAAATAGGAAAAACACATAAAAACTTATAAAAAAAGCAATTAAAAAATGGCAGCTCCACCTGGTGAACAAATTGAGCAGGAAGTTCCTAGAAGTGTTCCTGTGTTATATCAAAGCAATTGGGTGAGCGGTTTTGGGGAAGAAATTTGTAGCAACCACAAAAAGTCACAAAAATAAAAGAATTGCTGGAGCATGATCATTTGAACAAACTTGATAGAAATCTAACAAAGGCACATTCCCATGATGTTTGAAGTGAATCTGGCTAACGGTTTTGGAGAAGTTAAAAATGTGAATTGTGGACAGACAACGGACGGAAGGACGGACGACAAACCCTCACAAACGCTCAGCAGACTTGTCAGCTGAGATAAAACAAATGCCGACCGACAGTGCATTTGAACAAAATTTATGGAGACCTACTCAAAGTAGATTCCTAATAAGGTTCGACAGGTCCGGGCCTTAGCGGTAATTGAGACGAAGTTGCAGATGTAATTTGTTGACGGATGAACGGGCAACAGATGACATAAATCTATTTTTTTTCATATATGTATATATATATATATATATATATATATATATATATATATATATATATATATATATAATGGTTGCGCCGATTTAAGTACTATAACAGGCTTGTATAAATACCGTATCATAGGCCTAGAAGCTACAGTGCCGGAATATGATGTATCGGTACTCTGCCGGTGGTATCGGTACTCTTCCAGAGGTATCGGTGCTCTGCCAGAGGTATCGGTACTCTGCCGGTTTCATCGGTAATTGTCTTGATGAGGAGTACAACTTTCTGCAAATGTCGTTCTTATTTTTGCTTTGTGTATTGAAATGTACAAATCGACCCAAACATACGATAAAAATTTTATAGCATGCTTTGTAGACGATATGAAGTAATCAACTGGCACTGGATACCATATAGCAGAAGGAGTGAGTAAAGCGAACGAGTTCTGCTATATAGCATCCAGTGCTCGTTGATATACTTCATATCGTCAACAAAGCATGCTATAATCTATAATCTATAATCTATATATATATATATATATATATATATATATATATATATATATATATATATATATATATATATATATATATATATATATATATATATATATATATCTATATATATATATATATATATCTATATATATGTATATATATATAGATTTATATATATATGTATATATATGTATATATATACATATACATATATGCAGATATTCATTTACATATATGCATACAGTTTTTTTGTACATGTGTGTATATGTGTATGTATATGGATGCATGCACGTACGTACACATTATGTTTATATTCGCTCTTATAAGTCACATGAGCCACTGTGTTCATGTGGTAAATTCCACCAAGTTGTAGCGATGGACAACGCTGTTCTGGATTTCGTGAAATGTTGATCAGGTTGAAACCACGACTATGTATATCTGTTATCTTATATTTAGCTCACCGTAACATAAAGGGGATCGTCATTGAATCTTTTCTTAGAAGACAACAACCCTTTTTGTAAGTATAGTATGGTTGTTTAAAAATAACTTTAAGTCCGGACTCGAGGCAATGTATAGGTACCTGGGGAACTGTAGACGTGAAGTCATTTTACATATCATATACGTTAGCGCTTCATGTAAACACTGCGACCAGGAACCCACTCGACGTAATTTTTAAGTTAAACGTCAGCCTTTAATATGTATCATATAAGGCCTTGTTTGGTACCTCCAGGTCTGTATATTTGATACTGGTTGGACGTCAGCTCATCTGATGAAATTTGGATGTTCAGTTTGGCATCCAAATGATATTCAAAATTGAAAATACTATTTATATCATATGTAGAGTGACAAACGTGTATAGTGGTCGAAGAATGAAGGATCATGCAAAATATTACCTCTTTGAGCTTTTGCATATTTTATCTGCTCATAACGGTGAGCAGAATGTGCAACACATACTGGCGTCAGTGAACATTGGGCAGTGGTGGTACAGGTCATGTGTCTGTTGCGCACCTCATCTGAAACTTGTCTTTGATCGCAGGCTTTCAGTGTTACGTGCCCAAGAAATAACAACTGGTCGAATGTAGGTCGGGCTTGCTCAAAGCCGCGACCAATAAACATTTGATCAAATGCATACTTAATTAAAATCATTAACTGAGGCAGGATCAGCCATTTATCTACAACTGCGTCTTTTTCCGTTTAAGCTCAGCTGACTTGGCAGTACAGTTTAGCTTTTACAAGGCTCATTCAACCGTTCTCTTTCATCATCATCTTGAAAGTCCGCATTTCGCGTTTTCAACTTCTCCAAAACTACTGGTCAAATCCATTTCGAACGTCTTTTGGTTCTACCCTGGGGTGGTCTGAGCCATTTTTTAAATCGACTCGCTGTAATG
>OZ026625.1:49115829-49128329 GCA_964020975.1 Hermodice carunculata
ATTTTTGGAGTTTTTATGAATTTTTTTGTTTATTTTTTATTAAAGTCTTTTTGAAAAATCATTTCTAATAATGTACTGCCACTTGATACGAAATTGCACACAAACACATGTGTGTGCCTCAAACTTAATTTATTCAAAAGGTGGCAATGCGATTTTTATTACATTTTTATCTCCGCCCACTATCAGTCAGGTCAAATTATACGATGGCCCGTCGTCATCCAGCAGTCGTCTGTCCGTCCATCCACAATTCACATTTTTAAACTTCTCCATAATCATTGGCCACTTTTGCAGCCAGCCTTGTGGTGATCTATTTTAGGTAGGACTCCACCAACAGTGTTTCTAATAGTGGTTCTCCAGTGAGTTTACATGTTTCATCCTATTTATCTTTTAAGGGGGTGTATTTTTTTATTATTAAAAATGTTTTTGTTCCTTCTGGAGCAAAATCCCAGAACATTTTTTTGCAATTACTTTGAAAAGACATATCGATACGTCTGATTGGCTCCATATGGAGAACCCCCACGCAAGATTGTTTAAAACTATTTTGAATTAATTTTGAACGAATATTGCTTTTAATTTGTGAATATGAATTGACATATTTGAGATAATTTTGAATTGACATAATATTTTAATTTACAAATATATATGTATACCCCCAAAAATGTTTCTGCCTTTATGCAGGAGTTTTTGTGTTTGCAGATAAGTCCGCACAGCCTTGAGCCAAAAAACGGCCGCTAAATGTAAAGATCGCATTGCAAAATGTAACATATATGGGCCTCCATAGCGCACGCATGCCTCAAATATATATGTATATATATATATATATATATATATATATATATATATATATATATATATATATATATATACATATATACATATATATTTGAGGCATGCGTGCGCTCCATAGCGCACGCATGCCTCAAATATATATGTATATATATATATATATATATATATATATATATATATATATATATATATATATATATATATATATATATATATATATATATATATAAATATAATGATTTTTTTTTAAATTTCAGCACAAAGGCTAAAATAACACAGTTTAATCACTCGCTCTCTATCATCATACAATGGCTGAAAACATATTTGTGTTGGTTTGATTCAAAGCCTCTGTTTCTTGTGTTCCCGACACGTGCTGGGTAGTGCTCACAGAAACTGTCTTGATCAGGTCGGATACAAAATGGAGCAAAGAATCTCAGACCTCATGTAGCATTCAGGCTCTTAGCAGTTATAAACTGTTCCATAGCGGCGATAGTCAGGTAGTTATCCTATGACACGCCAATGTATCTTTGTATTTTGTACGCTTGCACCAAAATGTAATGTAATTCGTATATTTAATAATCAATCAAATACCTCTGAAGTTGCGAATCGTACAAATATTTTATCAAGCAGCCAAACTGAAAATAATTTTTGACCAAACCAAGGGTGTTAGGGTAAAAGTGGGAGTACGTTGTGTCATTAATTGAAGTTCAATGTCCATCCTCTGAGGACTGACCTTAATGATTTATTTTTGTTCTTAAGCAGATTTATTACATAATACGCTCCTATGGACCTCCGGAAAAGCTGGACTGAAGAAGACAGAACAGAAAATCTAGTATGGCTACAACTAGCAAAACTGAGAAACAAATTTGGTATCTGGATGGTTTTAAAATGTGTATTATACCTCTCTTTGGGGGGTAATTTTAGGATAAGGAATGAAATGTATTTGTTGAAATTAGGTCACCTCATGATGACGTAATGCAAGATGACGATGGATTCTTGTGACCAAAAACAAACTTTTCATGAAAAAAGACATATAGCTCATAGAGATGAAAATTATGTTCGCATAATCTATGAATGATGTACACATGATATCGTAAAAAGACTGATGTGGTGGTGGTGTTTTTTGTTTTTGGTTTTTTTTTTTTTTGTTTTCTGTTTTTTTAGTCAGGCCGCTTAATGATGACATAATCTAAGTTGGCCACGGGCCATAGTGCCCAAAGTACAACCTAGGAGGGCAGAGAGAGAGAGAAAGAGAGAGAGAGAGAGAGAGAGAGAGAGAAGAGAGAGAGAGAGAGAGAGAGAGAGAGAGAGAGAGAGAGAAGTGCAGGCATTCAGGCTGCCGGTCGATCCTATTAGCACAATTGAACTAACTGATTATTGTGCTTTATAAGGCAAGCGAGTCCTCTATTGTAGTTCTACTTAAATGCACGTATCCCTCTGTCTGCAGAGCTAAACCCTAAGCACGCGGCAAGCAAGTACACTCGAACATATCCATCACCCCACTGTTCGTACCTTTTGTGACGTTTTTAGTCGAAAGAAGTTTCAAGGTCAGTCATTGGTTCATTTAATCAGGTCACACGCACCATCCAATCAATTGCGTCTGATTTCATGTGCTCCCAACATGTTCCCAAATTCAGACTACGAACACGACGCGTGCACGTATAAACCATTGTATCTTGGACCTTTTTTTACGCTGTAACTTCACACAAAAACCAGAATGGAACAAATTGTGCCCACCGAGTAATGCAGGAGTGAACGGAAAGTAAGAAAAAATACGGAGATTCGTTACCGCACAGTAACGAAGCCTCTGCGAACACGTAGATTATAAGATGCGTTGTTATCGCCCCTGGTGATCGCTAAATGCCATGACACATTAATATTGGAGCAATCCATTAAATTTCATAACAAAAGAGAAATAATTTTCAGAATAAGAATATTTTTGGGCTTAGTTGTCTTTAATTTTTAATTAATTACAGCATTCTCGTCACATTCTGAATGAATAAATGACCTGTATGGGCAATGGGGACTTGCGGAAAGCTTTAATATATTAAATCATTTGAAGGGAAGGGAAGGGTTAAAAAAAAAAAAACCCTCCCTCCCTCATCCTTTCTGTTTTAGAAAACCACTGATAAACCTGGATATTTTGTTGTGGGCCTTAACGAGTGAAGCTACCCAATTCATCTAATTTGACATAAATTAAAATCTAGAGGTGCTTGAAATATATATTTCGGTTTATTTGAGTGTAATTCGTTGATCTAGTTATAAATTTGGGTGTAGTTCAATGTTTACACCGACCGCAGTTATAGATTATTTCAGTCGGCCTTGTTACTGTCACCCGTTGGCAGGCCTACACTACACGGGGGGAGTGCCACATATATTTATGTCTCTCTTTCGTTTTCTTTGGCGATAATATGCGTAAGCTAACACACATAAAACCTAAGATTTACATAGGCCAACTACATATATAGTCCTCTTTCAGTGCTATTTCCACACTTGCCGACACTTCAGGTTCCAAAATCAGGATATTTAAGCAAGGGAGTGCACGTACCGAGCAGGGGCGGGGGGGGGGGGGGGGCTTTGGAGAAGGCGGACCTCCCTTCGAAGCTTGGGTGTTTTTCAAAAATTATACTTCATGTGGTGTATTCTGATGACAAGATCCTTTTAGGACCCCCAAGGTCAGCACTTGAGGGTGAACATTTGCCTAGTTTTACTTATTTGCATACCAACAAATCCCCTTGAAGTTTCGGATTGGTTAACAGCCAAATTTATGCAAATGAACACCATCAACTGCTGCCACCTGGGGTCCTAAACGCCTCTATTTACAAGATTTAAGGAACTCATAATTTGCCTCTATATTGTTAATGGCATGACTGAATTATAATGAAGCACAATCATACATATTTGTCAGATCAAGTCATCTATTTATTCATATGGCATGAAGACTCTGACAACCTCATACCATGATGCATTGTACGCACAAACTATGTATCAGTGGCGTTTGATATATAAACAATAATAGTGACATTTTGCATTGGATCCATTAATGTGTGGCTATTGTGGTAACTTAAAATAAAGTGGCTTGAAAGCGTATAATTCCAGTAGATGGTAACAATGTATCAAACCTGGTAGACGACTGCACGACTCGGTAGAAAAGACAAGTACGCTATTCACATTTCTTGCAATTGAAACTTCAATCCCAAAGTTCATTACAGCGAAGAACAAAGATTAGTTATTCTTCGAAGAATTGGTCAAACATTCAACCAACAATGCTATTGTTCAATATCTTAAGGCATATTGATTTTAATTTTAGGATTAAATTCGGGATCAATTTAAGTTCTTTGAGAATGCGGCCACAGTCTGGTGTGCAATCTGCATCAATAATACGAATGAAATAAGATTCTTTTTCAACTTTTTGTGCCCGACTACATGATAATGAATGGATAAACCTGGGTATTCATGAGATTCCCAAGTCAGAAATACAGCAAGTTTCCTTGATGACAAAAAGAGACCTTGAACACACACACAAAAAAAAAAAAAATGATGCAACTGATGATATATCTATGGAAGTAGCGATACTGCTTACTATTATTTCTAATTAATATGTTGACACAAGCGGGGGAAAAACGGCGGCATTCTTGATTTCCAGCAATTTTGATCATGTAACTCATCCTTATATCATTTTTTTATCAACCATTATATGCAAATGATTTACACAAAAACTTGCAGGATGATGCATAATTTTGAAGCATACATTTCCAAGAATATGGCTAGATTTGCTTGCAAAAAAATGCAACATCAAAAAAGCAAATTCTAAGACATAAACACTTTCTAATAAATCTAATTATTCAAGTCTTCTTGCATTTTCACCTATTTGTTCGCGTGGGGCAAGGGCAGCCATCTATTGGAGTTGCTAGCAACAGGTGGTGTTCCGGTTGGCAGGAAATTGTCTGTCCTTTGTTTTACCGAATTCATTTTTTTCCGCTAAGCACCATGCTAAAGCCATTGCAAAGATTAAATGGCACGTCGGATGGATGGATATGACGACGACAATACCCGATCAGCCACAAGTGCCGGCGGGTGAGGGGTGGGGTGGGGGGTAAAAACTGATATTATATCAGTGTTACATTAGGCAATTTTGTAAATATCCACTATATACTTCCGAGTCTTTGTCTGGTTTTAGGGTTATACACTTTTGCATCTGGAGGGGACAGTCCATTATAGACCGGTTGCTCTTATTAAAAATTAGGGAGGTATATGGAACATAAAAAGCTTGCAAACATAGACTGCTGAACGTTATTCCACTGTTGGCAACACAATACTTTTACGGTTGTGACACTTAATATGAAGTGCACAGCTGGTAAACAAGTAGGGAATAATCTTTGCAGCAGTTCAAAATGAGTGACAATACTTAATTTTTAATTCATAATAAAGCAGCTTCTCCGTTTTCACAATTAGATCATTAGATTAGAAGGGGACAGTAATCAAGCAACAGTTTAACAGACATTTTGACACAAATCACTAGAATAAAACATGTTTCATCGGTAGATTCATCTTTTCCTTTTTCCAGTGTGCAAGAGTCATTTGAAAAGAAATGCTTATATAGAGTTTCCAGGCATGCAAGTCGGCATATTCCTTTTTCATGTCAGCATGATTAATAGACTATGGTCCAGTTTGCTTATTATTTCAGGGTTTCCTGCATGTTTGCAATATAGCATCACTGAAGATTACTAATTTGGTCACCTGGAACATCCATTTTTGAGAGAAAAAATGGTTTGAAATTTTCAAAGATAGAGTTCTTGGAGTTTGTATTATGACCGCAACGTTACCATGAAATTGTTGTCAAAAATATCCATCAAACCGTTTATGAGCAGCATTTTACACTGTAACAGGCATATGAAAAACTACCGGCTTTATGAAATGTGAAAATGCCTTTGTCACTGAAGCAAGCACTGTATTTTTGGTTTGGATAGCTGATGATGCTGTCTTTTTGTGTTCAAGAAGACTGCTGCCTTTCTCCATATGTCTACTAATTCAGGTGCTAAAAATACTGTGATACCACTATCTTGACTACCTATATGAAACCATTTTTATGTTTTTCTGCAGTAGATTCTATGACAGCCATTTTTGCATCTGACTTTTTCTCTCCTCTGCGGACATTTTAACCAACAAACTGTCGGCACTCTCAAATGAGAGTTTCATTCATTTTCAAGAGAAAAAAATTGTTTGAAATTTTCTAAGGTAGAGTTCTCATGCAACCTTTTGTAGTATGACTACAACATTACCTTAAATTGCAGTAAAAATATTCATCAAACCAGCTCTAGTGACTACACGTATTGAAATTCGGACTTACACCAGTTCCCACATTAGTCCACTTTAATTCCAAACTTTTGCAACAGAATAAGATGTGTTTGCGTTAGTTGACGAAGAGTTTCATCAATAATAATAATAATAATATGTTGACCTATGTGGTCAAGACAAATTCAAGTCGTAGTATGTGGGTACCACATTTGGCCTGGTGCGGTCTATTCCACTGTTTCTGTGTGTAAGATGGTTCAAAATAAGGGCATTTGGAGGGCTGTCCATTTTCTTGCTGAACTTTTTTTTTTACAACCGTAGCACACACATATTAGGCCAAGCTTTAAGCAAAGGAAAAGGGCTGTTTTGACACACGACAAACTCATTGGGCCTGGTTTGGGCAATGACTGGGTTGGTTCCATGTTTGAGGTTGCAGGCTTGCCTTTTTTAATTACGTGTGTAATGGCAGTTGCAACAGTGTTGTTGGGTCCCATTCTGTTGTGTCGACTTCCCTTTTTTCTTCCAGCGCCAGCACACTGTTCATGAATAAGGAAGTCAACAGATTTCTTCTTCTTTGAGTTGATTTGGCAGGGATGCTCTGCAGATGTGAACATGTGTCAGCTACAGTCAGGGTAGGTGGCAAAAGGTTTTATCAAAGTATGCGTGGCATTTACCACTGTTATAGGTATGTGAAAAACTACCAGTTTTATGCACTGTGAGAATGTCTTTCACACTGAAGCAAGCGTATTATCCTGTTTGGTTTGGATAGCTGATGATGCTGTTTTTTGTGCTCAAGAGGACTGCTGCCTTTCTCCATACATCTGCTTATTCAGGTCCTGAAAATCTTGTGATACCACTGTCTTGGCTATCTATAGAAAGTCCATTTTCATGTGTTTCTGTAGTTAATTCTGTGACATGCAGTTCTGTATGCAACTTTTCCTCTCCTCTGCTGACATTTGAAACCAACAATCTTTGGGCACTCTCAAATTAGACAATTTTGAGGACAGACTGTAGTCTTCATTGTTGTATTTGGCTGGCAGAAAGTTTTGGTACTTAGATTTAACCATAGTTTGTAATGCTTTTGCCATTTGGTCCCATTCCTGCTTTGCACCTGTTACATGTTGTTTTATCCGCGAGTTCAATGTTTCACAGTCATTGTTTGTGTACTGTTTTGCAGTCTCACTTAATAATACAGTAAAACATGATCCATATTCATCAATTCCAAACCCAACAATTACAGCAAAGAGATTCCAAACTTGTCAAAACATCAACATTTATATTCCAATACCAATGTGAAAAAACGAATTTCACTCCTGATTTGAGACAGGCAGTCACCCATAAAAGGCAACTGGTGGTTTTAAACCCGTCCTCTCAACCTTAGAAATATTCATCATTAACTGCAAACACTAGTTAATTTTCAAAATGTATAGGCCTAACCACCCAGAACAAGTGTACTAACGCAGTCTTTTCACGCAAGGGCTTCAACATATGTTCTTTGCATTGTTGATATTTTTCTTTTATGAACCACTTTACAAACTTAGGATTCTCTCCACCCTCTAGATTGTACCAGGTTGGTATACTTATTTCCAACCAGTGATCATATTCTTCTTGTGTCCTGCAGTCAACTACACTCTCAACTCTTTCTTCCATGTACTATTCTCCATATATAATTTGAAGAATTTATCCCCTATTCAGTTTGTATACACCAAGGTTATTCACCTTCGACTCGCATTTCAATCTGTGGTGATTCATGCATATCAGATGCTCACTTTCTCTGCAGCTATTTGCCTTTGTCAATATCTGTTCCAAAAAATCGAATTGCAGCACTGTTTAATTCTTTGGACACTTGGTCACCAAAATATTCAAAACTCTGCGTATCCATTGGTGTATGCATGGGCATATGTCCCAGCATTAGCACATGTTTACCATTGTTCTTATTTTGAAACATGGGATGTCTATAGACTGTTGGTGTAAGGTAAAATGGACCTAGGTTATATGTTGGATCCAGTCCAAAAACAAAATCATATGAGTCACTACAAAAGAACTTTTTAATATATCTTAACTGTTCATTGCTTGCCAAAAATGCTCGAGGTTTCCCAGCATTTAGTTCAAATGAATACACAATTGTCTTAGACATTGCCATTCACATTATTTAAGAGAAACCTGAGGCATTGGTGGACAAACGGTCAGACTTTCTGACATTCCATATATGCTGCCTGTTTCTTGGGGCCTGTGAAAAGGATTCTATATGTTCTGAACCTCCTACACTGTCATAAAGTTAGCTTCATCACACTCGAAGCATTGGTTATGTGTGAGGTTTTCCAGATTTTCCCTAGAATACTTGGTTTAATGTAATTGAAGGGCTCATTTGTTTTCTCAGCATTGGCATGAAGTGCGAAACGTAACTTTCCCTTCAGGCCTTTCCAAAAATACTTCACTGCTATAATAATTATAGATTTCATAATTGGCATAATGTAATGTATTAATGTTACGTTGAAAACCTGGGCTATACTTATGCCTAGAGTACTTTGTATGGAACACCATTGTTGTTTTTTACAAGCATCTACTTTCCTTGGTCCATTTTCAGTGATGATTAAATGTGTTTGGTATGTGGCGGGTCTCAAGTGTTTGCCAGTGTTATCACAGGAAATGTCATACTTGCTTTTAAGTTTGTTGGTATTGACCAAAAATGCAAAGTTTTCATCACAACCAAGTGGGACACTGTCACACCCCCAACATCCATATTTAATAGTAAACCAGCAATTCTCACATTATCTGTTGTAAAGCTATGATTATACACAGGCCACTTGCCCTTGAAGAGCTGTTTTGTTTGTTTGACACTGGTTTCATGCAACTTGTTAAATTCAATGTCCTTCAGCACTTGGTTCATATCTGAGTCTCCACCTGTGATAAGCGCATGGTCTTGATCTGTGTTATGCACATGGTCTTCATCTGTGTCTGTGTTATGCATATGGCCTTCATCAGAATCCGTGTTCTCAACCTCAAAGCCTTGTGTTCTTGCATTGTAACTCTTCAGTTTTTCCATCCAAATCACTACTGTCTGATCCCTCGCCTTTGGAATCTATGGAAGCTGAGGGAGGTTCTAAACCACTATGGTCCACCTCCTCACTAGATGGTACATACAACATGATTTTCAAGTCCTCATTTTCAGCATTTGTTGATTCCAAATAACTGTGGTGATTCAATTCCTTACTAGATGGTGCACATGACATAATGCTGGCGTTCTTATATTTGTTTATTATTTCCAAGTCCTCATTTTCAGCATCTGTTGATTCCAAGTCACTGTGGTGATTCAATTAGTGACTGGATGGTGCACTGACATAATGCTGGAGTTCTTATATTTGTTTTGTTGTTGTTGTTTTTTAAAATTTTTTTCCTTTGGATTTTTTGTAGACTTCTTTTTTTTCTTCCTTGTTTTTGTTTGATGGTACATGTACTATTTTTACGTTTAACTGACATTCGGGTCCAGTAATGTCGTACAACTGATCCACCTGTCTCATTTGCACTGAACAAAGTGCCAGATAACATTACAGAGGCTATTTTGACAGCACGTGGTCTGAGTATAGTAACCAATCTTGAAAATGTTCACCACAATGATGACATGTGTATGTGGTCACACCATCTCGATCTGAGGATAATGAAAAATCACTATCTGTTGGTGAATATATGGACCTATAACTAGTATCAGCTAGGTGCACATTTTTTCGCTGTTGCTAAATTTTCCTTGCTTTTCTTGTCCTGTGTACCTCCATGTGTTTCATTAATAAAGTCTTCTTAGAATAAAAAATGTTACACTTGTCACAGGTGAATTTTTCTTGATTTTTCACCAGTCCACAACTTGGGCGCAAGCCATGTTGAACATTTTCACACCTGCAAACAGGGAAGAAAAATTTAGATTTCACAAAATACAGATAAAAACAGCAGAAAATAAAAGACAATGCCGCCCTTCATCTATCCATTTTATATGTATTGCTGTTAAGGATTCTTTGAGATGCTGTCCTCAGCACTGTGAAGTGTCATACATTTCCTTCCTGTCAACATAGATCTTGCGCAATCAACTTTGTTCATTATGATCATTGTGTATTTTCTAACTTATGACTCATTCAATCTACATGAACAGGCAAGTGTGAATTATGGCTTCTTATGTGTGATACAAAACAATGATGTCAGAGGTATGTAAATAGTTACAATCTAAATGATTATTACTGTCAAATCTAAACAAGAGGCAAAAACATGTATTTGTCAATAAGCCAATATCTGCTTTTTCATTTTTTTAAAAACTATATTTATCAAGATTGCCACATGATTTTTGGCATTTTCACCAAGGACATCACACTGACAGTTTATATATTAATACCACAGATTGAACATACAAGAGACCCATGGGCTTTAATAATGATCTGCCAGGACCATGGTTATATTGCATATATGCATAACAATATATTTTTCACTTTTGTGCCTTTCAATTACCTTTCGAAAGTAGATAAACTAAATCAAGGTCATAATCCTGCCTAAAATATTAATACACATGTGCAATGCATATTTCATATCAATTTAGTAACCTTGGTTAACTCATGTTTTTTTTTATTCTCAGTGACATATATGCAATGTGTATTGTGAGTTTTGTGACCTTGAAAAATTAGGCCAAGTGCATCCAATTTTTGCAAAATGTGACCATTGACCCAATGAATATTTTATGTAAATAACATTGCTGCAGCATAAGTCATAATTATGATATCATATTTCATGTGGTTTTAACATTTATAAATATGATGTTATTATCCAATCCCAGTAGATTGGATTATTGTAGTAATAAGATAGGAGCAGGGTGAACACTGTATAAATATGGCTCATATGAAATTGATGAATTTGTTCATGCTATAAGATTATTGGCAGTAATGTTGTTTTATGTACAAACAGTTTGGGATATTGTGTAGTAAATCTATTTGAATGTTAATGTCACTTTGTATAAAGAGTTACGTATTTCTTGTCAGAAACCATTTTGTATTGTACAGCGTGCATGTAGGTTAAAATACCTGCAAACTTGACAATTCGGAAGAAAAATTATTCTTGGAAAATGTCTTTTTTTTTTTTGCCCAAGGAAGGCTGGAGGGGCATGTGTTATAAATGTGAACATGATTGTTTGTTTTGATTTGGAAAGGTCATTGTGTTCATTGAGTGTACTGCCGGGTCACTGAGTTGTCGGGTTGGCTCACATGTTGCTTGTGAACAGTGGAGTGGTGACTTATATTCATATTGTAAACAAAGGGAAGGCCCTTTGTGGTTTACAAAGGTTTGTGACTAATTGGAGAACTGTAGAATACTGGTGAAAGCTCTGATCATGGGTACATGAAGCAGCTCCCTTGAGGAGTGAGGAGGGGAGAGTTACAAATAAACAATCATGTTCACATCCATATCAGGTGGCTATGCTAGTATTGTTTTGGTTCAACTTGCTAGCCTCCCAAACATATCCAAACAACTCATAAATGTGATCAAGATTCTTTAAAAATTCAAAAGCACCAAAGTTTTTTTTCATTTTTTCACTTTTCGGCCCATGTATTAAGTAATCTTGTAGGTGACGCCGCCTATTACTAAAAGAACATAGATTTTTCATCCAAGAACATATACAGAAAATTTGAAGAGGCTAATTTTGAAACTGTATATGCTATCGTGTTGACAAGCAATTATTTACAGATGGATAGATGGACATTTATGGGTGATTGCATGAGCACTATGGCCTATGGACAGCAAGCTAAAGATGAAATAAACGTACCCATTACATTCCCTCTCTCTTTACAACTGATGAAAATGGTAGAGGCTTTTTCTCAATCTGTATTTCATAATCTAGTGACTGCTGCTTGCGAATTTTTCTTCTTCACTAAATAGGTCAGCGTAGCTGAAAAATATGTCACGTTCCACATAAAGAGCTGCCATCACATATATATGCAGGATATCTCTGTCATTTGTTTCGGGTGGGGGGGGGGGGGTAAAAAGATCACTGATCACTGGTGTTTAACTTTCCATTCATTCGCGAAACTATTTATCAAGATAGAAATCACTGCATTGTATCAATGTATTTACGAATGCTTTCCTGTTGACACACTGCTCTCTTACACTTTATAAGATACAGGGCGAGGAAAAGTGTTTTGAAATTACTTGTCTGCAGGACAAGTAACACAAAATTTTGCCTCGTTCTCCAAGTCTTTCATAATATCACTTACGCTGATGTTGGTATCTAAGTTTTGGTTTGAAAAAGCATGTTTCAATGGCAATCATTGTCACATAGTGAGTTTATGTGACTGTTATGCCAAAAAAAAGGAAATTTAACACATAATGAATTTTGCCAATAAATGTACTTGTCCATAGAACAAGTGAAATTTGAAAGTCACTTGTCC
>OZ026625.1:49133329-49158829 GCA_964020975.1 Hermodice carunculata
GCCAACCTGGAAAGAGCATATTGATTATATAGCCCCAAAATTGTCCAAAACAGTCGGCATGTTCATAAAGGTTTTGCCTGGCCATATGCTTCACCGCTTATATAACACATTTGTATAACCTTACTCGATATACTGCAATATACTGTGGGAGTCAACTTATTCTACCGACCTAAGTAGACTAGTGATACTTCAGAAGAAAACTGTTAAAATGATATCTTTCTCTCCCGCTAATACAAAGAGTGCTCCCTTGTTTACAAAGATAAAAATTTAATGCAGTTTTCTAATTTACATGAATATTTAATCAATATTGTACAAAAAGGCATGGTCCCCACTTTATTCAATGTTGGTTTACTTTGCCATCCTTTGCTCATAACTATGCTACCAGGCGAGCTGATTTGATCCAGTTACCCTTGCATAATAAGGATGATAGAAAATTTTCCCTGAGTACAGAGATGCAAATCATGGAACTCACTCTCCTCAGAGATATGCCATACCAATACTCCAACCACTTTTAAATCAGTATAAAGGAGTCACTTGCCAAACAGTCAGAATAGGTATATTATTATTATTATTATTATTATTATTATTATTATTATTATTATTATTATTATTATTGTTATTGTTATTGTTATTGTTATTGTTATTGTTATTGTTATTATTATTATTATTATTATTATTATTATTATTATTATTATTATCATCATCATCATGAATATTACTAATGTTATTATTATCATTATTACTGTCTACTGTCAACTGACCTATTATATTAGTAAACTTAACTGACTTATGTGTAAATCACTATATCTTCTCATTGTAATTATTTTCAATTGTTGTAATCTTGAGGGGATACATCAGCCTCTACAGGTTTCATTCCCCGTCACATTGTTTTTTATCAATGTATATATACATATTTTTCTGTATATTTTGTGACATAAACAATAAACTAACGCACACACACAGACACACAAAACATCATGTGAACCCTTCGTCAACCTTGGCATCTCTGCATGGATGTGTATGGGGTTTTTGTTTATTTGTTGCACCAGTGCTTTTATTACTACTTTTGGAGAGCATGTTGGTCCTAAACAGGAGCTTTGTCTTTGTTTGCAAGCTGCACGCATCAGCAGCAGGTGTGCTTACCACACTTCAGCAAGCACGCAAGGGCCCTCTGTAGTATATTGCAAGTGAGCATGGCTATATACACCTGGGAAGTTAGGTTCCGTTGTTTCTGACCCGCTGTGCCAGTTGGTCAAAGGTGGCGGCACGTCCATTGTAGTTGTCCGTAGCTGGACAGCCGAGCTTATCCCATAAATGTTCAATGGGAGCAAGGTCAGAAGGCTGGTCATGGCAACATTTGGATGTTGTGCTGCTGGATATACTGCATGTTGACACATGCAGCATGTGGCCATGCAGTGTCTTGCTGGAACTGTAGAGTCCTATTTACCCTGATGAGTTCTGTTCGTCCTGTCACCTTGATAGCCCCCACCCTTACTGTACACAAATATCACGGTGCTGCCTCCTCTATAACAATCATGTGTTACTATGCATCAATGTACAAATCTCGCTGAGGGCACATGTCTAATCTGTATCCTCCCATCATAGAAATCAAGGCAAAGCCATGATTCTTCCGACCACATGGAAATCCTCCACTAAATCTCCAGTCCATATAGCATGTTTTTAGGGCCACGTTGTCCATGCAGCATTGTGTGCAGTACTAAGAGAGATGCAGATAGCAGGGTGGTATGGCATCAATTTTCACGTCAGCGTAGCTGACCTAAGATGAACAAAGCAAAATTGAGCAGGGCTGCATTAGTTTGAGGTGATGTTATATCATTATGACTGCGCAGATAAGTGGTTTCACTGACAAAAGTGTTTGAAGCTTCTCAGAATAGTGCAGCAATGATTTTACAAAATCTCCACCTATCATTGTTCATTACCTACTGAATATTCAGAGCTGCATCGCATAATGTGTCTCTAACATTAGCTCAGGTGCATCACAGGCGGAATTTGACCTTTTTTTCAGATAGTTTTAACTTTGTTCAAGAATAACAAATTGCACTCAGCACAGGTGGATTGGACAATGCCGACACAGAGTTGAATGTGAGGCTGCAAATCAAACTGAACACGATTGTAATTTGATAGAAAAAATTACAATAAAAAACATGCATTCAAATTCAATGTGGTGCTTGATAACCGTTACATGGTCACCAATTCACGTGAGCAGATGCAGGTAGACTGACCTTGCTTCAAGATAGAGTATCTGCTTCCGTCAAGTCTATTCACATGTTATGAAAGAGCAAAACCGAAATGGAGTAATGATTAAAAAACATAAAAATTGCAAACATGGTTGCCAATACATAGGAAAACAGTAAGTGACCTTAAAAGTAGCAGCTTCCACAGTTATTCTTGATATTAGAAAATTATGTGTGGCTAGGCATGAGTATGGCCATAAACTGTACTCCTCATGTACGGATTTGTTCGATTTTATTACTGATGGAACAAAACGCCTAGTGAATGGGTTGTCTTCCTGTAGAAATTGCACGGGGTATTCGGTTATTATATCAAAAGGTGAGACAATGCCAGAATGTCAATATCAATGCTCTTCCCACCACCAGTAATGAACTTTAAACTTAATAAGATGATAAGATTAATAAACGCTTTCTTTTAGAACAAATAATGGATGCACAAAATATTGCACCAAAACTCAATTACCAATTTGTGGAATAAAGTCCTTTATTGCCTTGAGAAGTAGACACTCAAGGCAAACAAAAATTTAAATTTTATCTACAACATATTACCAAAGATTATGCCTTCCTATTTACTCATATGGATGAAGGCCAGATTAAGAAAGTGACAGGCTATTTAAAATGTAAACAAAATGCTAACGTTGATGATGTAGCCACTTTCCTATCATTGTTGGGTTGGAATTTGTGACTATGGGTATTTTTTCTGACTTACTTAATATTCCTTAAACAAAGCTCAGAAGAAATAAGCATGCCCCTATACCTATCATAAATGAACCGTTGATAAGGACGTCTTACCAATCAAATTGAACATTTCCATAGTAATGCCAATTTGCAAAATAAGATGATCAACATGACTTTGACAATAATCAAGCTGCAGCTCTTCTGCCCTCTTATTTATTTAGTATCTAATATTTTGCTTGTAAAAGCTTGTATGCCCACCGATATAACCTGGAAAAAACTTTATATCAGGTAACAAATATTAAAGCTAACCCATGCAGTCATTGATAGCCAAAGTTGAGATTATCTTTACATCAAGAAATATTTTCCATTGAGGGATGATATGACTGTAATGAATCACACAGAAAAAGATATCACTTAATGTTTTGTGGTGCCATTGTGGCTATTTCCAGCAGTATTCAGACTACAGGCCACACATTTGTTCATGCATCAGACAACAGCTGCGGTCGTCAGGGTACAGGCAGATTATCATTATGATGGTATGTGCTGTAATGATTCATATCAAGGCCCTTGATAAAACAAAACGGCTTGTTATTTGATGGTTCTTTACATACTGTTACTTAAGATAAAGAAAAATGATGCAGATGGAGGGCAGATATGGAACTGTTCGCAGATCCAGATAACAATTACTGTCCAAAAGTGCCAAAGCAGATATTAGTTTGCTACAAAGTTTTTTTTAAACTAAGCAACGAATAATATTGATATGTTAAGTACTAACATAATCAAAAACACATTAAAAGTCATCATGTGGCATTCAGTTATTTTTTTCACAGCCACGAAGAGGCAGTTTGCTTTACTATACATACAAACATACATGCCTGTTCATCGTTTTGTTTTATCAATAGAGCACCTACGCTTACATGCAGACGAACATGTATACCATTTTACATTGTTTTTACTTTTTCTTCTTTCAAGGGTTGAGTTGTGTTACTCAAGATGCTCGTCGTCTCCAACCATACAGGAGTCTGATATTTTTACAGGTCGTCAGTGGGGCACAACAGATTGAAAAAAATAAGTTCTGCATCTTGCAAATATAGAAAACAGGTCATTACATGTAATAATACAAGCAACCCTTATTTCCTCGTAGTGGCAGCCAGTAACTCCATTATGGCAACCTTCTCCAGTCAGGCCAGACTGTAATGATCCTACTTAATGCTTATCTCGAAAAGGAATCAGATAAAGATGCAGATATCATGGGATTATTAACCTTAATAAGTTCAGGGACATGAAGCAATCTCTTCTCAAACCTCAGTGACTTGCACAAACATGATTGCACTACACAGATCTTGTCGCTGTGAATCCAAGGAGTATGTTCTTTCCATTTGCTCACAGACTCAATCAGATTTATGAGCGGTGGAATAAGCTACCAGCCTCATTGGATGGCATCTTTGGATACCATTCAACTTATATGTAGAGCGCAAAGTTTGATAACTCTTCTCCTCTTTCGCCCAAGTAATAGCTCTTGAAGGAAAACTCTTGCATCTGTTATTCACAGAACAATCACACAATATTTTGCACATGGGGACAGTATCCCCAGCATATGCTAAACATAAGGACATTCAAATAATGTTATCTGTACTGGGTGAGCACGAGCAGAGACTCTACATTTTAATGTTGAAGTAGAATGTAGTACATAGACTTTTTTTAGCCAAACACGCTATTCGTTTTTATCTTTTACTTTCTTAATTCTGGCACCTTTCTGATATCCATACACGGCTCTTATTGTGATTATAATGATGCTTACCTTTGCTGGAGGAGAGCATGTGTAGGTTATCATATCAAATATGAGAACAGGGGAGATGGAGCTGCAGTTGCGGCTCTTCATTCTCATCCTATCCATCCTGATAACTACGGGTGTAATACTGCAAGTCTCTTTAATTATTATAACCGTCATTGGACAAATCGGCTGTGTCGTTCTTTTCTTTAAAAATTTGGAGACTAAAATTATACTGCAAACAAACTTAATTACAATGGAACTGATGTTCTTGATTGTTCTATTTCTTTGGAGAACAGCACCAAAAGAGAAAATGGTACTGTATCGCAACTATGATTTTCTTTGTCTTATTTCTGTGTTGCTGAGGAAAAACAGGACATTCACTACTTGCTGCGAAAACAGGAAAAAAGTTTATCATAAACTAAAAATACAGCTCAAATATGTTACTTCATACACGTCTACACCAACTACTAATATCTGTAGTAAACCAAAAAATCCAAAACCTAGAAAATAAATACAACTGAGGACATATTATTACATTCTGGTGGCGTATACAATAATTCTTTAAAAAAAACTTTAATGGATCAATATGAAAATGACAATGACGATGATGATAAACAGATAGACCTAATAACTATTTCCCCTATTATTTCGAAGAACTTGGAACTTTATTAAATTCAAACAGGGACCCTTTCACTGTATTAAGTACGAATATTAATTCGGTTCATGCTAAGTTTGCCGAAAATGGAGGCTTTCATACATGAGCTGCGTCAAAATCAATTCGAATTTAGTGCAATCTGTTTGCAAGAGTGTTATATCAAGGAATTACTAACCTTTCCCTGGTGCAAATTGAAGGTTACACCTGTATCTCGCAGAGTCAAACCTGTTCTTCAAAGGGTGGTTTCATCATTATTTTGAATAATAAATACAATTATCGACATACGACACTACATGATAGCTCTGAATAATGGGAAGGTCAGTTTTTAGAGGTATCTGATGGCGACTTAAGAAAACACATAACTGAAAACGTATACAGAGTACCCAGATATTCTGTAGAGAACTACCGCATCTTTATTTACAAATTTTAACAATTGTTGTTGAAATTACAAGCAAAAAATCAGAAATTTATTATGTGCGGTGATTTCAATATTGATTTGATAAAAATACATGAATGTAAGATATTTAATGAATTTTTCGATACAATAATGACGCATAGTTTCTTCCCAAAAATCAATTTTCTAACCAGATTTATTTAACACCAAAGGCATATTAAATGATAACGTACTATGTAAAATCAGTGATGTATCTCTGACAGCAACTTCCGGGATTATTTTAAAGAAATTCTCTGACCACCAACCATATTTTCTCCGCCTGAACTTCCCGGTTCAAAAAAAAAAAAAATAAAAAAATAAATCACCAAAGCTAGTTAAAATTACAAAACAATCCTCGTCTGATCTAATTAGATTTCATGACAAAATTCAAGACAATGACATTTATAATAAAATAAATATAGATCCTACTAGCAATTCAAAAGATAATTTTAATATGCTAAACAATATAATAACAGAAGTAAAAGACAAGCATAGCCCATGCAAATTAGGAAAGTTCCATAAACATAAACATAAAAAACAAAACTGGATAACAGCAGGAATTCTACCATCAATCAGATTCAGAGATAATATGTATAAAGATTAAACTGTACTCTCAGAAATTCTGATTGGTTTTTAACCTTAAGGCCAAATCTATTGACTTATTAAAATTATTTCAGAAAAACTAAAAATAGAGCTTAAAGAATTTATTATGAAACTTGTTTTCGGCGATATCAAAATGATATAAAAATGGACGACTATACACGAAATACTCTTCAAAGAAAGAAAGAAAAATTCCAGAATTCTGTACCAAAAATGGAGGAGAAATTAAAGATAAATTAACCATCGCAAATAAGTTTAATTATTGCTTCACAAACATCGGTCCTGATCTAAGGAATGAGTTGAACAGAGCCCCGGAAAAGGGGCACAAGCGGTACATAAGCAAAACATATGAACGTAGATTTATATTTAAACATGCTGATGCTGATGTCATCAACGAAATTATCGAAAATTTAAAAACCAAAGGAAGTCAAGGTGTTGATGGTTTGTCAACCAAATTGGTAAAATTCATCAAAGATACTGTTGCAAAAACATTGACAATAATCATTAATCAAACTTTAAAAAATGTTATTTTTCCAGTAAAATTAAAAATTGCCAAAGTAACTCCAATCTATAAAAAGGAAAATGAACACCTTTTTTACCAATCATCGGCCCATATTAATACTACCTGCATTCTCAAAAGTTTTTGAGAAAGTAATATTCAACCAGTTATATGATTATTTCAATCGTTACAAATTATTTCAGATAAGTCAATATAGTTTCGGAAAATATCACTCAATTAGCTGCTGTTGAATTAATAGATAGTATATTAAAGGAAATGGATAATGGAAATCTTCCAATATGCATATTTTTGGACTTATCGAAAGCTTTTGACACTGTATATCATGAAAGCGTGATCAATAAATTGAAATATTATGGTATTCAAAGTATATCATTGAGAGTGCTTGGAAGCTACTTAACTGATCGTAAACAGTACGTTTAATATGATGATACAAATTCTTATCTATTACCTATAACAACTGGAGTACCACAAGGCCCAATTTTGGGACCTTTGTTATTCATCATTTCACCATATTAAAATATCTCCCGAAAATATGAAGCCACGCCCCCTGAAACTTGGACCCATATTCTGGCCCCCAAACACTCTTTGCTATCTATATATGGCCAAATCCATAATGCCACGCCCTGAATATAACTGACTACGCGTGTTTTTCATATTTTCAGTTTCAAATCTACCCAAAATCGATCATTTTTACATGCACACGTCACGTCTGACAACGATCCACATTCTTCACATACCGAAGTGATTTGACGTTCCGGGGAGTAAATGAAAATTTCCCACAAGCAAGTGACCACCCTACCAAATAGTGAAATGGCTAATCTATCAGACTATATTTGTGAAACTGACTTTCTAGACTAATTTATATCATGTTTTATCACATTTCGTAACATTCCTTTAACCCGGCCGCCTGTCAATCATTGAACTTCCAGCTAGCAGGACAGCTTTGTAAATAGTGTGACGGCCGCGAACACACTAAAGTGATTCACGAATTTTCGAAACTATAAATGCAATATGCACGGATACCTTAATATTATTGTATTAGTCATCCAGAAAAGGTGGAGAGCTTGATAAAAAGTGACAAAAAATAAAATTTGAACATCAAAAGACTTGCGTTAGCGGGCTCTCATGTGGCAGCCATCGTATTTTCAGCCAATCACAATGCGAACCAGTACTGCATTTCTCCGAAATATTATCAAGTGGGACTTGATAGGGGTGTTGGAATTAGGACCTGACAAGCAAGGATGTTTTTGTGATAACTGAATCCTAAAAATGTGTTTCAAACCATTGAATGTCAACTTTTACAAATCTTTAACTTGAGGTTGTAAGAAGTTTGACCTTCCTATGCATGACTCGTTGGTGCTGACATTCAAAGCGCATATGTAAACAGAGCCCATCAGGAGCTCTCGTCTCGCATTGGAGCACCCAGATGGCTGGTAGATTTCCACACACACTCAAACAGGAAACAGCAACTGAATATTACTGGCGACAAAGCGCATCCTTGTCCAGTTGCCCGCGAAAATTCAAAATGTGAGGAGGAGCTGCATGTTTTTTTGCAACATAATGGTTGAACGCTAGCCATATTTTTCGTTTTCAGTGGTTCATCAGCGGTTCATACAGTGATAGAATACAACTTAGTGCCATGATAACGCCAATCTTAGTCAGAAAATTGCACCCCCCCCTTAAAAAATGGTACTGCCACATCACTTATGGCATAATTGCACAGAACGTGTGCTGCTAGGGCCCTGGCTATACAGCCAGCATGTCCCAATAAAAGGGGGACACGTGCACTGGGCATTTTCAAGCTTTCCTTTCCCCATGAAAGACCCTGCCATTGGGAATACAACATCCTTTATAGACCTGCGGCATAGTGGGCGCTTCGGGGGTCATACCCCAACCCGTGGTATAACAAGTTACAACCTATATTTTCTTACAGGTATATATGTCCTCTTCATGAAAAAATAGGTTGTGGAATCTGAAAAGCGTTTTATCATATATATTTCTGCCCGTTTCCATGACAACCTATGCCATTTCTGAGACAACTAAAATTTGTCCTTAAAAATAATAACTTTGGTGATACTGCTTGTGGAAAGGCTAAATAAACATCAAAATGTGCTCAATTGCTCAACTATAGTAAAAAAATACAGAGTTTGCTCAAAGTACCTAATTATCATATGTTAATTTACGCAAATATATGAAATTTACATCGAAATTAAGTATTGTGCGACGGATAACATACTATATTTACTAAGATATAGTTTCGTTTATTTAAAAAAAGGCAAAATGATTAGGAACAGTACTCATACAAGTTCTATTTATCATGTTCATATGAGTATACCATATGCATATTACTTAATATGCTAATGTGGCTATCATATGTCATCTTCGCTTAGGGAACCGTGATAACAATTGCCAATACAACTGATAAAGTAAGATAGTAATTTGTACCATGTATTCACACCTACACATAATTCACAGTGAACCATCCCTTGGAGTCCTGCAACAAAACTAATGTATCTCTGGCATCAAACTATAATTCAAAATGCCTTTTAGTAAAGGAAAACAGTATAAGTACATGTACACACCAAATATAGAAAGCTGATGAATGATGGTCACGGTTTGGAGATTCTGCGCCAAGATTCAATCATCATCTTCCTCATCATCACTGTCTGTTTCAGTGTCAAAAGTGTCATATGCACACTCATGTCCAAGGCATGCACATAATTCTGTGCATTTAAGTCCTGTCTGGAGGCAATGGTACTTTCTTGGGACAGTACACTCAATATCGGTGCAATACATATGAGTCAGGTTGCGGACTTCCAGTGGGGCTAGCTCATTGGTATACATTGAAGGCTTGAGGTAGC
Source organism: Hermodice carunculata (assembly GCA_964020975.1). Lineage (NCBI taxonomy): Eukaryota > Metazoa > Annelida > Polychaeta > Eunicida > Amphinomidae > Hermodice > Hermodice carunculata. The sequence goes on from OZ026625.1 coordinate 49,143,103, forward strand.
CATCATTAGACATTTCCCAGCCGTTACCATTGGGATCCTACACTTTAGGGTTAGGAATGTGACTGTTGTATTGGTGTCTTTTGTCCAAAACCACTTCCTAGTAGTCATTACCCTATTCCGCAGTCCGAACTCTTTACTCTCCATAAGCTAACCTGTCCCGGTCTAACCTCTATACATATAAAAGTACTATTGTCCAAATTGCACACGTTCCTCTGTAAAATTTTGACATAGGCTGTATTAGCCGAAGTAAATTATAGGGTCTTTGGCGAGTAACTACTCAATATGTTTCGGAGCCTTTTATCCGTACATGTCTCTCTGAGTAGCGGCTCCTTGTCTAAGCTAAGTATTCAGCAAAGACAACTCACATAATAATGAATAAATATGAACGTGGCAAATGATGAATTAGCTAAATACGTAAAGTTTTGCATATACATGTAGACCTTCATTCTGAAAGAAGAATACCTGGCAAACAAACTATAATTACCAAATTTGTGTAGTACAGGTTCAGTTAAGAACAATTTGACTTACCCCTGAACCAATATGTACCCTTTCTAGCTGGACAGCTTATTCTAGTTAAACCATCCGCCAGTGTTTAACTGACGTGGAAACAAGCTGGGGCATTATATTCAGTCCCAGTGGTTGTAAAATAAACAGTTGCAGGTAGACCACCTGTATAAACCAAGGGAAATCCTAACAATGACTGCAACAATGTACATCCTGCACCAGAAATGTAAAACAAACTCCATGATGACACCTACTCCTCGAACAATTAAGCTCTATTTCATTGCCAACCCTGAGTCAATGTATCAACGTAATGTGTCAGGTTTGTGATGTTTGAAAAAAATGCTGTCACTTTTGAGTAATTTTTAACATTGAGTAAAAGTGCATTTAGGCATGGCAGAAAAGAATAAAAGTCATTAGCATTTATGCCATAAACATGTTATCAAAACAATTTTTCTTAACAGGATTTTGAATGCAATTAAGCAAACATGTTACTGTGGTAGGCCGCTGCTTGCTACCGATAGTCATTTGTATTTCAGTCAAGAGAATGCAATGAAAATATTAACCAGATATCAAGTACAATTAGGCAAGCTTCTAACTGTCGTAGGCCACTACTCGCTACCGATAGCCCCTGGGGGTTTAACCTAGGAGAAATCAAGCTAGCCTAAAATGTTTGAAAGGTGAACATTAAAACAGAATGATGTCAAAAATAAAATTAAGTCGAAAAAAAGGCAAGTCTAAAATCTCTATAATTATTGAAGCGAAACTTTCTAACCATCTCCTGATATTTACAGCAAAATTTGTAGAAATTTTTAATCAAAAGTACATCTTTGAATCTTCCTGACTCAAGTTTATTGTAAATATAAATTTGGTTCGAGATGCAAAGTCCTGAAATTTAGAACAAATACAACCAAATCTCAAAGTCTGTGAAAAAAAAACCGTATTATATCCAATAGCATCCGAAATAATACTGCCTGGGAAAGGATAATTAACTACTTCAAAGTTAAACTTATCTATTTTGTGATAGACTTTAATACAAAACCTGTCATTTGTGACCTGATTATCCAAGTCCAAAAACACATCTCTGAAACCATCTGAATTGTTAAACTCCAAAGGGATATCTTTTGGGTAAATTTCTTTAGCAATTTTACTGAAATTTTGTACATTTACACAAGCAATGTCATCAATATATCTTGCGTTGTTTGATAATTTTGTAGCCATTTGAAAGTCCTTTTTCATCAGTTTATCCATATACTTAAATTCAAGCCAGGTTAAATACAAATCTGCCAGCAAAGGGGAGCAGTTGCTACCCATTGCAATGCCTTTTATTTGTTGAAAAAACAATGGTTCACATTGAACAAAAGTATTATCCAAAAGAAATTTTATAGCATCTATCAAAGTTTCAACAGTATACGATTTAATGTTACTTTTTGAATATTTGTTGTGTTATGCTTTCTTTGTATATGAATTAATATTAATGTATGGTTTACCATTATGGTTAAACATTTTGCTTATTAATTTTGGAAGTGAACCATTGACTTCATCTATGGGTAGATTTGTGGGCAGTGAAGAAAAATCAAAACATTTGATATTTTTTGCTTTTAAATCTTTGATTTTAGATACTAACTAGGAAGAATTGCTAATACTCCAAAAACAATTTAATTCACTGTTTCTAGAAATTGCATTACAGTATGTACGAAAATGATACCTAATTGCAGTCAAACACAATGTTCCTTCTTTTGATAATTGTTTTCTTGTACATTTTGCAGCACCGGCTATGAATCTAGATTTAAAAGGGTTTTTATGTAATTTGGGTATCCAGAACAAAAGTGGAATAGAGGAGTCCTCTTCAGAAATTTTGGTATTAAAATTCCTTTTGGTCTCATCTTTATGTGTATCTATCAAATTATCAATGGATTGTTTATGTAACTTATATACATCATTTCCTCTTATGTCTGAAATATTGTTTATACCAAGTTCTTTTTTCAAAACATCCAGATAATATTTTTTGCAGATGATCCCAAGATTGTTCCTTGCCTTATCTATGTTAGTGACTACAAAACTTTCTTGTAGTTCTTTGACTGAAACTTCAGGTTGTTTTAGATTAACCGTATTGAAATTCTTAATGTGGGATTTGTAGCTATAAATTCTTTTTCTAGAGACTTTTTTCAAGTTTGATAACCGTCCTTTAAATTTCTGAAATTCTTTTTTTCTTTCTTTGCCCATCTCATACAGTAGGAATCAAATGCATCACATGTATCCTGAAAAAATACTGTCAATGTTCAACTTGGGGCATATCCGAAATTTTGTACCTTTTTTCATAATTTCTTTTAAACTTGAATTTTGTACGATATCTAAATTACCTGTAAATACATGTTTGTGGTATGCATCAACAAAATGTGAATATTTACTGTTAGACATACCGTCACAATTTTGATTCGCTGCGATATCTTCAAGAGTAATTGAAGCCAGAAATTGCTTGTAATTCATGATACTTTGTCCAATATTGTTTCCAATATTGTTTCCATATTTATAGGAAATGATGGGGAGGGTGGGGGGTCTTTTATTTTGCAATCCTTGGGAATCATGTTAAGAACAAATTTCAATTTGAAAAGGGACTGAATGTTACGTGAATCAATAATTTTGTGTTTGAAAGGAATGCTGCAAACCATTTGATCAATTTTTTTCTTATTAGAATCTGTTTTTCAAATAATTGTTGTGTAAGCGTACACAATTTCACAAAAACTTTGCGGAAATGTGTGTTCTGAATCAGTAAGATCCAAATATTCATTAATTTTTGTTATGTCTCGAAATGATAGTGCTTTAAGAGCTGTATGTAATTGACCAATGCCATTGTGGCACCAGATGGCACATTGGTATTGTGCCCTTTTCACATGTTGCTCAAATTCATCCTCAGTGGGCGGTAGTTGAGCAGCTGATCGGTCTGTGGTGGAAGCAATCATATATCGTAGCTTTTCCAAAGTAGTTTTGAAATCAGTCCCTTTTCCTGTGTTGAGAGCTTTGCTACATAAAACAGCTATTGTGATTTAGCTTGGCTGGGGGTGGCTTCTTGAATGACGGTTCCAGGTTCATGATTTTAGGTTCAGGGTACAAAATTATCTAACCTGCACATACATTAAAACGTGGGTGCTCTTACCAGGTCCAAGCTTCATTTTAGAAAATAATCCAGTTCACCATGTGTATATTATCAATCATGCAACGCAACTGACAATATGCACAGTCATTCTCAATAACACTGATAATGAGACAATCACAGAAATGTGCCCAGATTTGTGCTTTCTGGTGCCTCTACAACACAACACATAAATTATAAAATCCCAATTTGAAGATGACCTCATTTGCATACTTTTAATGATAGGGTTTCTAAATTGTCTTCACTTCATTTTTTTTTCGGTAATATATATGCTAAATTTGCTCAAATTCCAACAATGCGTTCTGGAGAAAGCACTTTTGCACAAGCTAGCCAGACCAGACAACCCATAAACATAATGCCCCCCCCCCCCCGCCGTGGCGGACCCATAAAATTTCAGTAAAGCTGTGAACAAAAAATGTTGATAAGACGATTGGGATTCTATGTTCTATATGATTTGAAGCACTTTTCAAGGAAATGTAACTTTTTGCATTGGTACAGCACATAATGTGTGATATACATCTCCAGAATGGCTTCAAAAACCCCAACATCTGAGGCCTAATTTGCATACATGTAATGGTGTCCACTTCATATACTCCAGTAAATTTGGTATCAGTATATCCCTGGAAGTATATTACCTTCATCATTTAACATTTACCCCCATTTTTGGTAATTTGGCAACTGCAGCAAACAACATCAACAAATAGAGGTATTCATATTGCCAAACAGACGACAAAATTTTGCATATAATTATAATAATAATGATGTTATTCACATAATTTTTAAAAAGCTTCATGCCTGTTGAAAGAGTATGGTTAGTGCTACCTTCTGATGAAATTTGGAGTGCTTGTCTACAAAATTAAGGCAGATATTAAAAAAATAGTGAAAAGTAGTCATTTTCCAAAAAAAATAGAGGTTGCCATAGAAACGGGCGTGTAAACATACCAAAAAACGCTTTTTGGACTCCACAACCTATTTTTCTGTAAAGAGGAGACATGTACGCACATTTTGATATAGGTTGTGTTTTGTTATACCTTTGGTTGGGGTTGCACCTATTTTTAGGGCACTTTTGAAGCATTTGCCGCTAGCCTATTAGGAATCGTTAAAGGCACTTGTATATGTAAATGATGGAGCTTGTGCTGGTCCCAAATTCGAACTTATAATGTATGCCGACGACTATACCCTATCAGCTTGTCTAAATCAATTTGGAAACACCACAATTCATGACATTGACGAAGATATATATCTCAATTATATCACTTATTGGTTGGATGTAAATAAGTTATCTCTTAATGTTAAAAACATAATATATGATATTACACCAATCTGAAAACAATTCAAAATTCCTGTTATAAAAATGAAAAATATCTTAATTGACCGGGTTGAAACTTTGAATTTCCAAGGTGTTGTATTTGATACAAACCTTACTTGGAAGTCTCACATAATTAAAATAAGTAGTAAGATGTCAAAATCTCCAGGGATTTTGAACAAACTGAAAAGAATTTTACCAATTGATTAAAAACTTAAAATTTATATTTCTATCATTCTTTCACATATAAATTATAGGATTCTTCTTTGGGGATTCAAGAGCTGTAGCCCAAAACCAATTCAAAAGAAGGTCATCAGAACTATAACGTGCAGTAAAAACAACGCACATACTGACCCATTGTTTACAAAAGCCGGGGTTATTAAAAGTTGAAGATAATTTTTAAGGTGCCAAATGAAGTTTTATTATCGATTCTTAAATCAAACCCTTCCTATAAATATCCAAAAGTTACCTTTGTTCCCAAGTACGGAAATTTATACCCGTGACACTAGATATGCTGAAAATTTGTTTGCTAATCGGTACTCATGTTTTTGCTAAAAACTGCCCTTCGATGCAGTTTACCAGTAACTATAAACTCGTTACCATTTGCCATTCGAGACAAATGTTATACACATAGTAATGAAGGTTTGGTAAGACATGCTAAAACTTTTACATTCAATCTTATCAAGAAGTATCTGATACGCCAAATTGTTATATTTGTACAAACCAGTAATTAATGTAAATTGTAACACTTAATGTTATATTACTATTTTAAAATCCTTTTTCTTCTCTTACTTCTAATTGAAATGTAGACACAACAGAAAATTGTTGTTTTCTAACAGTCAAGTTGAAGATTCCACCATAGTTCTTATTTTGTACACAATGTGAACAGTTTTCCACAAAATACGATAGAAAGTGGCAGTCGACATCAGCTGAGAGAAGAAATACAATTGAGAGCGCCTGTCGCTGAGCATCGCTGTCTGCTGCTGAGTATTGCTCTCTGCCACCAACCCCAAGCAGCCCATGCTCACCTGCAGTGGCTGTTCATCGTCAAACGCCACTGTCTGCCAGCTGAAAGTGTGACATCTGCTGTAGAAAGCAAATACTATGGTGTTGCAAGGCAGTATGTGTTCCCGAGCAGTGCAAAAACCACACGCTTTAGCCCACTGTTTTTATTAGGGATGTGTGTGGGAATAGAATTTGTACTCATACATTAGACTCTGTATTCTTATTCAAATTTTGTCTGTTTTGCACATGAAACAGGTAAAGCAAAGACCTACATCAAAGTAGCAGTTGAAAGGTAAATTAATTTTTACAGCGAAATGTTTTATATACATGCTTTCTGTTGTTTGCTGGTCGTAGGACAAGTAAAAACCAATATATGATATTTTGGTAGTCTGACTTGAATAATGCGCCAGTGCTCTGAACTTCGTTACCAAGTACTTGATGACCATTTGAACAAAATCAGCTATTTACTTATTGGAAGAGATCAGCTTAAGAATGTCCCAACCAAATCGTTATCGTGTGATTTGGTATGTATTGCTTATTCCTGTAAGCTGGTAAGAATATAGAATCAACTTGCCAAAAACATGGAAAGCTACAGAAAGTGATATTGTTTCATGACATATAAATATTTTTCAATCTTGAATATCTGGCCTTTCCTCTGGTCAACTTGTGACGATGTAAATTTCGGTCGGACTTGCTTCATGTTTAGGTCATTATCCAAGCCATGCGTGGGAAACATTAGCTGCTTGAAACATGTGATGTGAGAACTGTTGAGGTTATTCCTACGCCGGCAACGGCATTTAAATGATTCTTTGAGTCTGCTTTATTTCTGTTATTTTACAAGATCAGTTTGAAGTTTACGGAACAATTTTATTATGGAGGGGCATAACTTCATTCGAGGATTCGTCAGGTCAATTGTCAGGACCTAACACTATTTTGTTGAACTTTATTTGATCGAATATGGAATGTAGCACGCGCCATGGACACACCCACCTGTTCAGACTGTAAAAAAGTGCACGTGAGCGATGTTCCATGTCTAACGACATCGTCAACGAGCTCTATTCAATTTCCAGTTGTAGTGATATAGATTCCAGTTCCTTTCATTCAATTTTGGACATCTTTAATTCTTCGGATTTCAACGAATTGCTAGTTGCGTTTTCAGGTGATACTGCTATTACTGAGAATTTAAGAACAAATGGCGGAAGCGAAATCAAGCCAAGAAAATGTTCAGGACGTAACTGGGGAGAAGAAATGAAAAAGGAGCGAGTCTAGTAAAGCTAAAAATAAAAATGCCACTGGAAGTGCCAGTACGGCTCTGTATTAATTAGCATATCTATAAGGATACTAGCTCGATCTCAATATATGATGCCGCTCTTTCGAGTCACACAACGGGCAGCTGACTCAGACGATCTAGTCAGTCATTTCATCATGTTCACTTTGTTTTGCTGTTTCTTATCACGACTCCTCGCCGACTATGACAATTTTGTATACATTGAAATGATAAAAGACACGGACTATGATCATTTTAACAGGATTCTTAAATATCTTTTTCGGTGTATATATAACTCACACCGGACCTAGTAAGCTACCGTTCCAGTACACTCATTAACATTGACTGAATGAATAAGCCAGACATATTGTCGCAACTTGGAGGACTGGCTATAAACTCTCTCTCTCACAGAAACAGTAAGATAATAGTGAAGAAGGTGAAAACTCAATAGCAAAATCCAAAACTTTAAGTATTTCTCCATACCTCGATTTAGACGAGTTAATTGATACTATTAAAACAAAAACTAATAAGTTCACAATACTGAGCTTAAATTGTGCATCTCTAAATGAAAAATTTGACCAAATCAAAATATTGATAGACCATTTGACAAAAAATAATTGCATACTTAATGCAATTTCTATTCAAGAAGCATGACAATCCGATATGACTGACATGTCTCTATTTCCACTGGATGGTTACAACTGAATTAGTCAAGGTTACATTTGCACTACTCAAAGTGGTCTAGCAATTAATTTGAAGGACAGTTATAATTATAAAAAATTACCCATCTTTAAAAAGTCAGATATCTGGGAAGGGCAGTTTTTAGAAATTAGTAACAATTTGCTGCAAAAGAAAATCATGATTGGTAATGTTTACCGACCTCCCCGAGACACAAATGATAATTACAGCCCATTCATTAATGAATTTTCTCCAATATTTGATTCACTAAATAGCCAAAGTAGTCATGTGATATTTGCAGACGTTAATATTGATCTACTAAAAGTAAATGAGAAAAATATTATAAGCACTTACTTTGACACTATCACATCTCTAGACTATCCCCCACCAATTACCTTACCAACAAGATTATCTCAAAATAGAGGCACACTAAAAGATAATTTTCTTATGAAACTAACAAATGTAAAAGGTCTTCCAACTGCAGGGATTTTAATCTCTAATATCGCTGATCATTTTCCATATTTTATGTCTTTTGACTGCAAAATCACTTATGAACCCAAATCCATAGTATATTTTCATCCGAGATAACAAACCAGAGTCTTTTCTAAATATTCTTAATGAAATTAGTACATCAAATGTACATAAGATGAATAAAAATCCAATGGTTGAAAATACAGAAAACAATAATATATTAGAGAAAGACTGCAAGCATGGTTTAGAACATAATTTTCCATCTAAAAAGATCAAATTTAATAAACATTAACACAAACAGTCCAACTGGATTACTCAGGGCATAATGATATCCATAGCAAATAGCGACAAATTATGCAAAGAACTTAAAAGGACCCCTACTAATTCAGACGAATATAACCAGCACAAAACTAACCTATATACGTACAATAATATCTTGAAGAATATTATTATTTATGCAATTTGAAGTACGTTAGGGATCGCTGATATGGCTACAGCCTGAATGTTTAAATTGATGAATTTATGTTTTCCATGTTGCTGTGTTTGACAGGGAATACAAATGTTGTATCCCATTTGACATCCTTACATGTTTTATTATTTCATTGGTTTCCGATTCTTTTTGTTCGTAAGATTCTGTTGTAATGTCATTCTAAAAATAATTTGGAAGTTTCTATTCTATTTTTCAAATTTAATAGTGAACCTTATAATGAAGATATAATAAGGGGACTGTGACAGTCCCATGCTCTGTTGACATTAACTTAAGTTCTATGACCTTTAGGATTGAGTCAGCCTCCTGTCTTGAAGACTATCACTTTGTGTGAATACACCATCAAAGTACTGAGTCATTAGTTTTGAAGTTATCGCCGAAAACACTACATTCTCTTTTCTTTTGTAGTTTAGCTATCTTCATAATTAGGTCAAGATTAACAATATGCATCTAACCGTATATACAGGACCCTAAGATGTTCCAAACCAAAGTTGCAGCTGGGATAATTCACAAGATATTAAGAAAATGGTGCAAGATTTGACAGTGTTCTGTGACCTTGAGAATAGGATCAAGGTCACTCATGTGCACTACCGGGCTGTCTTTAACAAAGACCATTACAGCATATGACACATGTAGACTTGATGTTATAGTCTGGCACAGCTTTTTTCTACTATCGTGATGCTGCAGAGTATGTGGTATACCAAACTAAAAAAAAAAAAAAAAACAAAAAAAAACAAAAAAACATTATATATTAGTTCTTCTGAAACCTCCTGAATGCAAGTAACATCCTCAGGTCATTAGAATAACCAGATTCCATCCTGGGTGCTAGCTTTGTGATCTCATGGCTGCCGATTTTTTCCACGCGAGTTTGACCTTTAATGGAATCAGGCCCCTATGCCTTACACGGGTTCTATACCTAGATGTAATGCAAGAGCCATCAGAAATCCAAATGATGGGGTCAAAATCACATTTAGTCCTGTCTGTGTTGCAGACAAGCTTCACTGTTTTGCAAAGTATGGCTTTCGTTAATGCCTCCACGGTAAAGCATCTGCTGCATATTATCATGTGAACTGTTCCAGTGCCAGATTTTGAACTGGTACCAGTATACCTGTATTTACATAGTATGTGATAGTCGAGATCAACAGCTTTCCTGTGCATGCGTTGGGCACAATGCGCCCAAAGCGCGGCGAGGAAAGCTGTTGACCTCGACTATTCTATGTAACTATAGGTATGCTGGTATTTGAATGAAAGGTCCTTTCACAATGAACACGAATCTAACTCCCTTATTATTGTCATAACAGTGTGTTTGAAAAGGGCGACTAAAGTCGCAGTTGGCACCAACTGAGTTAAGGCTCCCAGTGTTAATGCAGTTTTGCCCCCTTGTGGTCAATGCATACACCACAATTTATAACTATACTTTGCAGTGTATGGCATTGTGTTTATATGCACCTTACACCTGCTGCATATCTTTGTATGCTTTATTCTCTCTTTCCTCAGATAAATATTGTCCGTTGAGGACTTACCTCTTTCATTTTGGATTGCGTAGATCACCACGCTTTTAGACACATTTGTTTCTGCAGAACATCTTTATGGCTCCACCCTGTTTTGTTACATAAGCCTATAAATTGCTACTTTAATCTCTGCCCCATGTCTGCAAGGTGAGACCAGCATATTGACAGGATGTGTGCTTACTGCATTGGTTGTGAAACAAACCAGAGCCCGAACCTTTGAAAAAAGCGTCAAAAGGGTCTTAATCAGCGCACCTCAACCATGTATTATATGAACACATTGACACCCCCCCCCTCCTCTCAAAAATATACATATATTGTGTAGCAGGTCTGGTTACAAGCGCATTTGAATCGAATTGGCAATGGTGTCTTTTCTCAATTCCTCGCATTTTGTCTGACGGCAAAGCCACCCTACAAAACACAGGTTGATAGGGACTAATGGTCATTTTTGGTTTAATGAACAGTTTTGTAGGGAAGCGCATACACGGACAGGCACACACACAAACACAAACTCAGGTGCGCATTTTTCTATGTTATTCGATAATCTTTTATACTTAATGACTATAAGTCAAACACCTTGTCTTTGTACATACTGATACGAGTGGACAAGTTTGTAATCAGGCAATGGTAAGTTTCACTTTGTCAACACCGTTGGACAGATACCCGGATGTCACACGGACATCTAAAATCCAAGGTTAGCATTTTTGTATGTTTTAGATAATACTTTGAAGGTCCATTACTGTTCATGAAATACTCTTGGAGACTCGCACGACAGTAGATTAGCAGACAGACTGTCAGAAGCACCACATGGCTGCATAGAAATTCGGTATATATATATATATATATATATATATATATATATATATATATATATATATATATATATATATACATATATATATATATATATATATATATATATATATATATATATATACATATATATATATATATGTGTGTGTGTGTGTGAGAGAGTGTGTGTGTGTACATGTTTTCAGACTGAAGGGGGCCTACATTTCTGTTTACAAGCGATACTGTGATACTTATCTTAAGTACTCTGTGCGTTCCACTCTTTTATACTCAGTTTTTGCAGAACATTTTACACTACAAGTGACCTATCTGGATTGTTTTCTGATTTTTCATTAAAGAACTTGCCTTATGTGCCTACAAAGTATATCTATTTTTGTGTATCGTCTTCAAATGTGCTGGTCGTTTTTTGTTTTGCTACCTGTGTTGCTCATATTGTCTTCAGGAACTTTGTTCAACAAGACTTTTCAACAAAAGTACAGACATCATTATTTAGAACTTCGTTTACACATTAACAAAGGTACCGATAAAAAGTAATAAATAAATAAATAAATAAATAAATAAATAAATATATATATATATATATATATATATATATATATATATATATATATATATATATATATATATATATATATATATATATATATATATATATACAGGGCCACCCGTAGACATGTTGGTTTTGTAGCCCAATTTGCTTAAAGTACATCAAATGGCTTAATCACGAATCCCGAAAATTAATTTTATTGTTTCACAGATCACGGAAAATAAAAAGATAGGATCACGAGTCACGAAAATACCCTTGCCCTCCACCTGTAAATATGACCAGTTAGGATATTTTGCCGTTGTGAGTTCAGAACACAGAATTTACCAGACTAAAAGACACTGTATACAACATTAGGGAACATGTGGCCGTAAATAATGATTCACCAGATATGGTATAGGATTCAGATTAATCTGTAATGAAAAGACATGAATAGAATTTCTCAAATCGACAGTGACATTTATTCTTTTCATTGGTGTTGGAAGATGCATGTTGATGTTTAGGTAATTCTTGAATCCCTTGCTGTAACTTTGCTGTCGTTGTTGGGGTGATATTTATGAATGTGGGGGTATACTGTTGGAACCATATTAGAGGGGGGGGGGGCAAGGGTATTTTCGTGACTCATGATCCTATCTTTTTATTTTCAGTGATCTGTGAAACAATAAAATTAATTTTCGGGATTCGTGATTAAGCCATTGCTCGTGAATCGTGAATATGCATGTAAGCTGAATAATTTTTCCTGTGAATTGTGAAAACAATTTTTTCCCTGTGAACTGTGATCAAGACCCCCTTGCCCTCCCCTCATATTATATTATAGTGTTTGTATATATCGATTTGTACTGAGATAACAACCGGAGGACAAAATATTTACTGTAGTTCTAGAAATTTTCGCGCTCGATTTAATTTCGCGATTTTTGCGCTACCACCTACAGCGCGAAATTAAAATGCGTGAAAATAAGTTGCATTGTATTTCACTACATTGTTTGGCATTGGATTGCGCGAAACTAAAATGCGCGAAAATTTTGTAATTTCAGAAAAAAAATAAGTTTGCGCGAAATTAAACACGCGCGAAAATTTCTAGAACTACAGTACTTACATCGCATGTCAATGGTATCATAAAGACACACCGAGGGACTGAGGTAAACCTTGTGTGCATATTCATAATGTTTGATTATCACATGTAAGGTTTCATAGTTCTTATTGCCGACTTTCCAAAATTCTTGAAGAGTGAATCATACTACATCCAATCAAAACCCCTGTATTCTTACTTGGTAAAACATAATGAGTCAGAGGTTTTTAGTAAATGATTTGTTGTCCTTTGACATCGTAACATCTACTGAATTTATTTTATTTGCAGTGTAGTTTCAATTTTTGGCCTATTACTCCGAGTTCAGATTTACTAATTTGGCTGTATTTACAATCAATTATATGCGCAAAAAGTTTTTCACTGTGTTACAAATTCTATAATTTCGAAGGAAAAATTAAAAAGACTGCCAAATTAGATGAATTCACAGAAAATAGAACTTTTGTTCTATGTTTTCTCTACGCTCCGCAATGCGGTGACATCTGGTAGACAAAGTAAGTACTAAATGAATGGAAACTGAACTGAACATCGATACCCATATTTAAATAGGCTTGTCAGCTGCTGGTTAGCTCATTGAGTGTCAAGAGTTTGGACTGCGGAATAGGGTAATGACTGCCAGGGAGTGGTTCTGGACAAAAGGACATTAATAAAAAACTGAAAAGTGTATAAAGTGCCTATGAACTTATGTCAGATATACCTCCCAGTATGAGTTTAAACCTTACGTGCGATTTACTTGCTTTTTTCTGTTTATACTGGAATAAAACAAAATTTATATTCTCTCAGAAGCGCAAAGTCCCTAAAATTTTCAGTGTATTATTTCTGTATCTAAATTTCATCTAAATTTAAACTCTGACAACGTACGAAATATGTTGCTACATTAGGAAAATACTGCAAAACCAGGTGAAATATGCTCCTTGAGTGAGGTCAGTCTACTTCAGTATAACCATTTAAAGTTTGTATCGAAAATCAATCCAAATTAACATTTGCCGAAACTGACTTTGAAATTTTTCAGCATTGACAAGTTGGGTTGGCACAGTTTGCAGATTTTGTAGGGCTTAATCAACATTTAACCTGACGAAGATTAATACAACTTGGATCTTGCAAATTGATTGTTCCTTGGAACTGGAAAAGCTTTGATCTTGCAAATTGACCTGTTCTTATTCAGGAGTTGGACTTGAATATACTTTTGCTCTGATACGATTGGTTTTGAGTCTGATCGGTGTCTGAATTTTGTATATATATATATATATATATATATATATATATATATATATATATATATATATATATATATATATATATATATATATATATATATATATATATATATATATATATATATATATATGAAATTGTGTACGCTTACACAACAACTATTCGGAAACCAGATTCTAATAAGAAAAAAATTAGATCAAATGTTTTGCAGCATTCCTTTCAAACACAAAATCATTGACTCACTAAACATTCAGTCCCTTTTCAAATTGAAATTTGTTCGTAACATGATTCCCAAGGAATGCAAAATAAAAGATCCCCCCATCATTTCCTATAAATATGGCAACAATATGGGACAAAGTATCATGAATTACAAAAAATTTCTGGCTTCAATTACTCTTGAGGATATCGCAGCAAATCAAAATTGTGACTGTATGTCTAATAGTAAATATTCTAATTTTGTTGATGCACACCACAAACATGTATTTACAGGTAACTTGGATATAATACAAAATTCAGATTTAAAAGAAATAATGAAAAAAGGTACAAAATTTTCGGATATGTCCCAAGTTGAATATTGACAGTATTTTTCAGGATACATGTGATGCACTCGATTCCTACTGTATGAAATGGGCAAAGAAAGAAAAAATGGAATTTCAGAAATTTGAAGGATGGTTATCAAACTTAAAAAGAGTCTTTAGAAATAGAATTTATCGTTACAAATCCCACATTAAGAATTTCAATACGGTTAATCTAAAACAGCCTAAAGTTTCTAAAGCAGTCAAAGAACTACAAGATAGATTTGTAGTCACTAACATAGATAAGGCAGGTAACAATTTTGGGATCATCTGCAAAAAATATTATCTGGATGTTTTGAAAAAGGAACTTGGTATAAACAACATTTCAGACATAAGAGGAAATGACGTTTATAAATTACACAAACAATCCATTGATAATTTGATAGATACACATAAAGATGAGATGAAAAGGAATTTTAATATCAAAATTTCTGAAGAGGACTCCTCTATTCCACTTTTGTTCTGGATACCCAAATTACATAAAAACCCTTTTAAATCTAGATTCATAGCTGGTGCTTCAAAATGAACTACAAAGCAATTATCAAAAGAAGTAACATTGTGTTTGACTGCAATTAGGAATCATTTTTGTAAATACTGTAATGCAATTTCTAGAAACTGTGAAATAAATTGTTTTTAGAGTATTAACAATTCTTCCCAGTTTGTATCTAAAATCAAAGATGTAAAGGCAAAAAATATCAAATGTTTTGATTTTTCTACACTGTACACAAATCTACCCATAGATGAAGTCAAAAGTTCACTTTCAGAATTAATAAGCAAAATGTTTAAACATAATGGTAAACCATACATAAATATTAATTCATATACAAAGAAAGCATATTGGTCACACAATAAATATTCAAAAAGTAACGTTAAATCTTACACTGTTGAAACTTTGATAGATGCTATAAAATTTCTCTTGGATAATACTTTTATTCAATGCGTTGGTTTTTCAACAAATAAAAGGCATTCCAATGGGTAGCAACTGCTCCCCTTTACTGGCAGATTTATATTTAGCCTGGCTTGAATTTAAGTATATGAATAAATTGATGAAAAAGGACTTTCAAATGGCTACAAAATTATCAAACAACGCAAGATATATTGATGACATTGCTTGCGTAAATG